>MU223265.1:1036261-1055163 GCA_018584345.1 Thuja plicata
TATATATATAAGCATACATAAAATTCTATATATTAAAACCATTGAACCATCAAATAGGTCCATCATATGTTTAAATATATCAACAAAGTATAATCCATTTAATCCTGAGATTTCAAGTAGGTCCTAACACATGAAATAGGTATGTATTATACTTTTTAGAACAACTCAAGTGGTTCAGACCTTTTATGGAGAACATGTAATATTATCTCATGATCCTCACTAGCTAGTCTCAACTTACAACATCCACGTTGAGATTTAATTATATGGAGACAAAGGGAGGTGGCAACTACTAGGTGACTATATTGAAACGCCTTATTGTCTGTTTAGTAATCAACAAAGTGAATACCATATTGAATTACTTTGATTTTCCTGAAATATGTTCCCTCTAAAACAACTGAACCTACAGGTCACAAATTTTAACAATATAAATTTAAACAAAATAAATTTGAAATTTGTTAAAAGTTTGAAATTTTAAATTTACAAAATGAGCTCAATATATTTATGTAAAGCATACAAACCTATAGGGAAAAAAATTCCATTGCTTTCTTTAGGTTCAAGTAACTTCATCCTCTCTACAGTATAATGCAATAAATAATAACTAACTACTACATTTCCACGGTCAACAATCACTACAAAGACATCTCTCGCACAATAAATTTATATACAAGTGAGATCTTAAAATTTACTTAGTTCAATCTATAGATCTATCTACTTATCTATACATGCAACTCAATGTCATATAATGTGAAATATATACTTACCAATTTTGACCAATCCTAAGGTATGATCGTAATCAGTAGAAATCAAAGGAACATCGTCAAAGTTTTCATCTTCATCTCTATCAAATGTATCAGTAACAACTAGTGACACTAGATTCCATGCACCTACATATCCAAGTTTTTGATTGATGCATTCCTCATAATTGTCAACAATGTAGTGAAAACAAAAGCATGATTAGTCCCTAGTGTTCAACATCCAATTGTGACAATTTGTACTCATAACTGAATGCAAAGATCAGGGCTTTTCTATACTCTTGCAACTATGCATAATTTTTCTATCCACACTTGAACACACACACACACACACACACACACAATGTTCTATAAATATAATTTGTATAAAGAATGTAAAATTTAAACACTAGATAAATATATATATCACACATGAATAATTTAAAAATGCGTGCACACCTTTTATCTCCCAAAATTTTCTATGTGGTACGTGTGAAATGTGTTCTGCACCATTCAACAACATCATGTGCATTTTTATATGAACTCCCTTATACTTCATTTGATACTTTTGTAGAGCACGTTTGATGCAATCTCCAACACCATCGTGTTCACCTTTTCCATGTCCACTCTCAAAGAAAATCCAGACACGTCTTATGTTTTCATTATGATGATATCTACATAGTGCATGAAATGGTCTGGATGATTTGAATTGTGCAACACATCCATCTGATCAAACATAATATTTATTAATTTTTATGGCTCTTTCTTTCAAATTTGCTAAAAATATCTATTAGTACCATTTTGTACATGATGGATGGATTTTTTTGGGAGATCAAATGGACTGTTTATTTGCTTTCATAGATTTGTCTTTGTTTTTTGTGCTCTCCGAGTGCGACTATCCTGGATTATTTACAAATATTTATTTGGGGATCTGAAACAAAGAATTTGTTTTTCATCGATCTATTAGTACCATTTTATATTGGATGGAAGGAAGTGTGTCTATAGATAAAATGAACTATTTTATGTACTGTGGTAGAATTCTCTTTGTTTCTGACTTGCTACTATATTGGGATGTGCATGATATATTTGAAACAAACAATTCCTTTTTCGTTAAGTAGGTGAATGGTACACAATCCTAAGTTATGGAATATGTTCTTTTCTGAGTATTTAATGAAGCGAATATAAATGTCTGCATATTGTTGGTGGATGTCATGTCTCAAGATTTCAAGTACTTGGGCACTTCAAAGTTCATAGGCAGTTCAACTATAAATGCACTTTTTTAAAATGGTAAATAATAAATCCAACAAAACGTGATTTTTTTGGGACAATTTAACAGAGTATTTGTTCACTTCAAAGTTTAAAGGTAGTTCAACTATAATTGTACTTTTTTAATATAAAAGAATAAATCTTACAACCTAAATTAATAGCAACGAAACGTGATATTTTTTTTGGACAATTCAACAAGATGTGTTCACATGAGTAATTATAACACATGTATGCATAATTTATTAAAAAATTATAGTATAAAATTCCGTCAATATAAGAATCTTGAAGATAGAAGGTTAATTATAAGACATGTATGCATAATTTATCAAAAAATTGTAGTACAGAGTTATGTCAAGATAAGAATCTTGAAGGCAGAAGGTTGACAACTGCAAATATTAAATGCCGTTGCAATAAGAGTCCGACTGCAATATTAAAGTTGTAATAAAGAGGAATATTTAAGAGTAAAGTGTATTACTTGAAATAATTTGGAATAAATAGTTGTTTTAAATATTATTGATAACATTGTCTTAATTGTATTTTATTAAAAAAGATATGGTCAATATTTATTATTTATTATTTATTGTACTCGCTGTAGACAGGCACCTATGCACAATTAGTTTATTTTTTTTGCATCGAAGTACTATTTTTTATTCAAAAATTTCTAAAGTTTTGATTTTTTTTCAAATTTTTTATATATTATAAAAAATATTTTTCTTAAATATGATTGGTTGAATTGGTTTGGTGTTATAAGACCCATTTTTTATTGTTTAGCACCAATAGTAAAACCTATTGTTTCAAGACAATTTCTATTATTTTGTTTTGCTTTTATTTTAATCATAGTTTTCTAATGTATAATTTTATATATCATTATTTTAAATATGCAATTTTCATTACAAAATTAAATTACAATAATATTTGAACATTATTATAAATATATGCCTATTATATACTCTAAAATATTTACTCTATTATACTTTTAATATATATACATATATGGTATAAAAAATTATTACAATTTTAAATATAAAATATATATTATTGTATAATATATATAATATGAAAATATTATATCATATATGCAATATTATGTAATTTTAATATTTTATTAACCCTCTATTTATTATTATTATTTAATTTCTACATCGCATTTAAAATTCTTATTATATTTAAAATTTTTACAATCATAACTATAGAAATGAAACAACTTCAAGACATAATGAACAATGTTTTATATTAGATAAGTAAGGAAAGGACTTGAATCTTCTACACTCAAAATAACTTCAAGACATAATGAAGGGACCCTCAACATTCCAACAAAAATAAAACAACTAAAAATAGAGCGTGAAGAGGCACTAGTCAACTTAACTTGAACATGAACAAACAACCCAACACATAAAAAAAGTCTATAATACTTGTCCATCTCTGACGTAAAATCATAGTACTAATCCAAACAACCATAGTCCTAGGATTATCATCAACCAAAACTATACTAACCATACTAACATAAGTCCAATAAACGACAGTTTATCATCAACTAAAACTATACTAACCATACTAACATAAGTCTGATCAACTATCTATTTAAAGATAGAAAGCTCCATCCAGCAAACAAAACCAAAAGAAGCTTATCTAAGAACATAATTTATATTTAAAGAGAACCTCAATAAATATCTGCTTCTTTAACTTAGAATTTCCAATACCGAATACCCATCACAAATTTTTTTATGATACCATTGGTTTTTTGAATGAGAGAACTAAGTGCTTTGTTAAAAACCGTCGGTCCAATCTGTCCACAATACCCTACAACAATGTTCATGTTATTCTCTTTCCCTTACACCGAAAGGTCTTTCTTTTCTTCATCCTCATCAATAGACTACAATTAAAAAGTAAATTATAAAATGTATTTGGCTAACTATTTTTCATTGAGTAGATGAATGGTACTCAATCTCATTTGTTTGTTTATGAGTTTTTTGATGAATTAATAAATTAAAGGGCACGATATGTCTCAATATTATTAATGGATACAATGTTCCAACATTTTAAATATAGTATAGGTAGTTGGGTCCTTAAAATTTTAAAATGAAAAAACATTGTCCTTAAAAATATTTAAAAAAAAAAAAACTTTAAGTGAACAACACACATTATAAAGAGTAGATATGAAAGGGTATTACTAGGAATCATTTAGAGTAAATTATTTAAGGAATTATTTGGACCATCCAATGAGTTTTCTTGAATGTTATTCTCTTCCCCTGACATCAAAAGGTCCTACCTATCTTCATCCTCATCAATAGACTTCAATTAAAAATTAAATTATAAAATTTATTTGGCTAACTATTTTTGATTGAGTAGACGAATGGCAGTCAGTCTGATTTTGATTGTTTATGAGTTTTTTGATGAATTAATAAATGTAAGGGCACCATATGTCTAAGTCCTATTAATGGATATCATGTCTCAACATAAAGCATTAAGTGAACACCAACACATACATTATGAAGAGAGTAAATTATTTTAGGAACCATTTAGCGTAAATTATATTTTAAACAATATTGGAGAGATTGATCCTATCCTACTACAAAATCTTTGGCCAGTGTATTTCATCAACTAAAAGTCCCATGGCATAGAAAGCACAAGCTGCCCATAAGATTCCAAAATACAAGGCCAAAACCTTACTTTAAAAATCAAATCTCCTAAGCAAGGAGATCCATGGGATTTTGAAGACTCTCCAAATATAAACATAGAGTTTTAACATGACTCTCAAAACCATCATAAGAGATTACCACAAAAGATAGATCATCAAAGAGTCAGAAGACACTATGTTAGTCTATAAAGGTACCGAGAGAGGGGTGAATCAGTGCAAACACAAAACTGAAACACTTCTCAAATAGCTTCCACAATAACCAACATGCAAAAGAAAAAATTACAGAAAAAGCTTAGCAAATAAAACATTCACACAATGTAAACTCAAGACACACAATTTTTCCCATGGAAACTCTTGTTAGAGGGAAAAAATCATGTGTGGGAATGATACCCACAAATTTCACTAGTGCACCAAAGAAATTTGCCCTGTTAGGAGCAATTACAAACACCATGCTAAGGGTATGCCCGATTAAGAGTATCTTTAGTCCGGTTAGAAGCTAATACAAGTCCTGTTATGAACTACCATGTTAAGGGATTTCAAATTCCTTTTGAGAGTTACCTTGTTATAAGATTTATACTCTAGATCCTATTAAAGATCCTTCTCACCCTATTAGGAGTGAATTTGTTAAAGGATTTGACCTGCAAACTTGTTAGGGCTTGCCTTGAGATAGACCTAAGAATAAAAGATCTAATTATGACACTTCTTGTCTGATAGATCCACTTCAATTCTAATCACAACACTGCCTTAAACATCAACTCTCCTTTCTTCAGCTTTATATGTATCTGTGTATGTATAAATCATACCTTCATGAAATGAAGGTGCTATCTATCAATTCTATGTAAACAGTAATAAAATTTAATCTAATAATTGACAAATAAAGCATTTAACATCTCATGGATCTCTAACTAAGATTTTCTAATAGAGGTCTCAACCTTAATCTCTACTAGTGACAATCCTAGAATGAGAATTTTGATTATGATATACTTAATCTAGCTCAAATTCCCTCCATTGCTATGATATTTGATTCAAATGCTCTCCAAAATGATCTCAATTATACTCAATTACTATGATAATGCTCTCATTTTTCTATGAAATGCCTATTATAAGGATGCGTTGCATTCAAATTTTATAGGATATGTTTGTTAGAATGAATTCAGAATAACTGAGAGGGGGGGGGGGGGGGGGAANGGTGAATCAGTTATCCTTGGGTCCAGATGTGCCCATTAAAAATTTATACCAATTTGAACAATTCAGAGCTGCTCGACAACAATAATATAAAAGTGTGTAGTTTACTGTACTAATGAAATAAGCTTGTAGAAACTTAACAGTAAAACACAACATAAACATTCACACATTTTGACACCATGATTTAACATGGAAACCCAATATGGGAAAAACCACCAGTAACATGCTACCAAGTTTTCACTCTTCTGAAGTGAGCTTTGTTAGGAGCCAACCCTGTTAAAGGTTACAAAACACATTGCTAAATGAGACCTGGTTAAAGGATTTAATCACCCTGTCAGGAGTGGCCTTGTTAGAGGACTTAGAAAATTCCACCTGAATGTCACCTTGCTCAAAGGATTTATACAATGACTGTTAGATCAACCTTGTTAAAGGATTTTAACTGATACAATTGTTAGAAAGTAATCAACAGTTGTGATCTGATACATACAACTTACTTTTCAAATCTAGATATGATTTCAACTCTAATCCTAACTTACTGAGTGGCCTCCATTCTCATCTCAAACTCCAGATCTGCTTGGAAATCCATCAAGCAATCACGCATGCAATTCTCTGCTTCTTTATTCTGCCTTCTGTGCTAGGTCATGCCAATCAGTAAATTATCTACGCAATCCTCTTGCATACACACACTCATTACATGAATAACCCCTTGAGGTTATCTTATACCTCTTCATCTAGGTCAGATAAATATTTTCCACTTAATCAAGAACGTAGATCTTAGGTTAGGTCAGATCCAACAGATCATCCCATCATTACATTACCATTTACTTCTCCAAAGTTTTCTTTAATTAAATCTTGAGTCTATGCATTAATTGTGGTTACCCATGCATTAAATAATGTGGATCATTCTTTAATCAACTTAACATATCCAAATAAACTCAATTATGTTAGCTAGAGATCTTAAATCTCATCATTAATCAAAATACTGGCGCTCGGCTACCATTGTGTTCTCACTCGGCCAACACTGAACTTTCTCGACAATTTCACTGGTGCTCAGTCCTCACTAGAAATTCTTATCGGCATACTGGTGCTCGACACAAACCAACCAGTAAAACTATCATCAAAAGATAAACAACACATTTCTTTGCCAATGTGCCAACTGATCAAGTACCCTTGTTAGTTGCGTTAACTCAACCATTCCACTTGGTCTTCTTGTTAAATATTCTTCATCAATCAATAGATATGGTACTCAAACAGATAGCAATAGTCTCACCAGTTAAGGTTTGACATCAATGACAAAATAACAATTGTTTCCATTGTAGCTTTCCAAACAATATTTCCAACAATCTCCCTCTTTGACATTGATGGCAACACTAAACAATAAAACCATAATTTTCAACCATAGTTACCATACAATCCAAAAAGTCTGTCTGTGTTCCTTGATATGAAAAAATCTTCATTAATGTCTTTAGCTTCATTATGATTCTCATCTTGTAAAATTTTTCTCCCTTTGTGTCTGTGATCACACTGATGTCTTTTTGTTTCTATTTATCAATCTCTCTCTTTCTCTAAGTAGTAAATTCTCCCTCTTTCAGTAAACTTCTCCCTCTATCTTTCTCAATTTATTTCTCCCTCTTTGAGAAAAATGCCAAAGATGTTGACATCTTCATCATGCAGATTATTCTATTATGAACTTTGTATCATGTTGTTCCTATCATCTTGCTTATGACTGATTTTCTTTTTTTGTCCTTGTTTGTCTTTCACAAATTTAGGCAACATCCTAAAGTGTGACTGCCTGTGCATCAATGTGAAAAATATTCTGAATATAACATTTGATGCAAAAGTACCATTCTGAACTAATTAGCCTCAGTTAGGGGAATCACCCCTAATTTACCTCGCAGATACTCATGAGCATCCTTAGGTAGTGCCTTTGTAAATATGTCTGCTAAATGTTCCTTATTGTTCACATACTCCAGTCTCACTTCCTTCTTTTGAACTAGCTCCCTCAAGTCATGATACTTGATAGCTATATGCTTTGTCTTAGAGTGCATTACAGGGTTCATAGAAATATTGAAACTCATGTTATCACAATATATGACAACGGGTTTTGTGATCTCTTCTTTCATTCCTTTTAGTGGTATCTTCAACCACACAATATTAGAACAATTAACTGTTGTTGCCACATACTCAACTTCAACTATAGATTGTGAGGTGCAGTTTTGTTTCTTGCTTGTCCATGAAACTAATATTTTTCCCAAAAGAAATTCTCCTCCTGTGGTACTTTTTCTATCATCAACATTTCCAGCCCAATCAGAATCAGTAAAAACTCTGAGTTCAAATTTATCATTCCATTTGTAATATAGACCATATTCATATGTTCCTTTCAAATATCTCATAATCCTTTTTACTGCCATTATATGAGTTTCCTTGGGATTGGAAGAAAATCTAGCAACAATTCCAACAACTAATGCAATATCAGGTCTACTATGTACAACATATTGCAGTTTTCCAATGATTAATCTGTACAGTCTTTGATTTACTTCTTTTGTCTCATTATTTTTGGTTAACTTATGTCTAGTAGCCATGGGTGTACTCACTGGTTTTGAATCTTCCATTCCAAAATTTTCTAGTATCTCTTTGACATATTTTGATTGAGTAATATAGATACCATTCTTGATCTGATATATTTGTAAACCAACAAATTTTTTTATCTCACCAAACATAGACATCTCAAATTCAGTTTGCATCTCCTTTGCAAATGCTTGGCATAACATATCTTGTCCACAAAAGATAATGTCATCAACAACAATTTCAGCTAATAAAGTACCTTTACTTTTCTCTATCTTCAAATATAGATTTCTATTATCATTGGTTCTTTCAAATCCAATCTTCATCAGATAGTTGTGCAATCTCTCATACCATGCTCTGGGTGCTTGCTTTAGTCCATATAGTTCTTTGTGTAATTTGCAAATCATATTTATTTTTCTTGGGTCAACAAATCCATCAGCTTGTTCAATGTATACTTCTTCTTCTAATATACCATTTAGAAATACTAACTTTACATCCATTTGATAGACTTTAAATCCTATGTAGGCTGCATATGCAAGTAAGGTTCTTACTCCTTCAAATCTTGCAACTGGAGCGAATATCTCTCCATAGTCAATTCCTTCCTCTTGTGCATAACCCTTGCATACCAGTCTAGCTTTATTTCTAGTTACCTCTCCATGTTCACTCAGCTTGTTTCTGAATACCCACTTAGTACCAATTACAATTTTTTCATTTGGCGTAGGTACAAGTGTCCAAGTATTTTTCTTTTCAATCTGTTCAGTTTCCTTGTTCATGGCTTGAATCCAGTCTTCATTGTCTAAGGCATCTTTTACTATTTTAGGCTCAAAATCACATAATAAGCAAGTATCTTCTCTCAATTTTCTTCTTGTCATGACTACAAAATATTTTGCTCCTATGATTTGATTAGGTTTATGGTGCCTTCTTACATACTTTGCAAAAGTAGGTTCTTTCTTTGCTTCAGATTGATCATTCATGTTTAATTCAGGTTGAAACTATGATTCGACATATCCATCAGATAGCTCGTCAGTCACCTCCTGTTTCTTGGCAATTTTGTTCTATGACTCGGCATGTGTGAACTGTTGCTCAACAACTTCATTCTTAGTTTCAGGTAATTCATTATAATCTTCCTCATCAGGATAGGAGAATGATTTGTAGCTCTCAGGCTCAGTCATGCTTTCAGCTTTATTTATTTCTGCATATTCATCAATTCTAACATTTGCACTTTCCACAATTTTCTTAGTGTTAGAATTCAAACACTTGTATGCTTTACTTTTAGTTGCATATCCAAGAAATATGCCTTCTTCACCTTTAGCATCAAGTTTTCCATTTTTTTAATCCTTTAGTATGAAACATCTACTTCCAAAAACTTTAAAATAGCTTACACTAGGTGGATATCCATACCATAGCTCATAAGGTGTAGTATTTGCACCTTTATTGACTTGTACTCTGTTCAAGGTATAGACTACTATACTTACAACTTCTCTCCAATATTTATGTGCAACATTTTTCTCCATCACTACTGTTCTGGCACAATCCATGATAGATGGATTTCCTCTTTCAGCTATACCATTCTATGGTGGTGTCCTAGGAGTGGACATCTGTCTCTTTATCCCTCTATCATTGCAAAAATTGTTAAACTCATTAGAAATAAACTCGCCTCCTCTGTCAGATCTCAGACATTTCAGAATTTTATCTGTCTCCTTTTCAAATTTTGCCAAGTACCACTTAAACAACTGGAATGCACCAGATTTTTCCTTAAGAAACATAATAGTCATCATTCTAGAGTAATCATCAAAAAATAAGATAAAATATTTGTCTCTCCAGTAAATTTTCTCACCGATAGGTCCATAAGGGTCAGTATGAACCAATTCTAGAATATCCTCAGAAGTATGAGTTTTACTCTTGAAACTATATTTAGTCATCTTTCCCAATTGACATTGCTTGCACATTGCATTTTCAGGTTTCTTTAACTTAGGCAGCCCTCTAACCTTTTTTGATTTTCTTATGCTTACCAAGTTATCAAAGTTTACATGACACAACCTTTTATGCCATAACCAAGCATCACTATATTGTGCAAACAAGCATGTCTCAATAGTTAAATCCAGATAAAACAAGTTACCTTTTGTCTGATCACCACTTCCAACTAATTCTCCATTGGCATCATAGATTTTTTCTTTCCTGTGATGGAATTCAACTCTGTAACCAGAAGTATTCAGCTGTAAAACACTCAATAAGTTATACTTAAGATCATCAACCCAATATACATCATCACATCTAATTTTTTCAGTCAATTGAATTGATCCTTTCCCTTTAACATGACATGGTGTATCATTTCCAAATTTAACATAAACACCTCTACACTAATATAAGGTTTCAAATTTATCTTTATTACCGGTCATGTGATGTGAAAAACCACTATCAATAATCCAATGATCACCTTTACTCATATAAGAAATTAGTGCAGTTTTCTCATCATCATTAGAATCATCTTTCATTGCAACATACACAACTTCTATATCATTTTCATCAGATTTATCATATTTATTGTCATAAGCTTCTTCAACTATATAGCAGGATTTCTTACCTTTGTCTTTGTAATCCTTTTACATCCTGAAGTCTTGGTCATCCTTTCTGTCTTTATACTTTCTATCTCTTCTTTCATCTTTGTCATTCTTATCAGGACATCTTGCAGCAATATGACCAACTTTGTTACATGAAAAACAAATAATAGGAAGTTTACTTTTGAATTTTCCTTTTCCTCTAGATAGTCTTCTTGCCATAAGTGCCTCAAGTTCTTCTAGATCATCATTAGAAGTGTCAATGTTACTATCCACACATTTCTTTCCTTTGTTTGATTTGTTGAGGACCATCTGGGACTTGAATGCAAATTCAATGGCTTGTGGAGTATAGTTATCAAAATCTGACATCTCAAATGCAGTAAGTCTGCCTACCCAACTTTCTAGAGTCAAATTGTTGGTAGGAGTACATCTCAATTCTTGAATTGCAAATATTCTAATAGCATAAATAGGAAGAAGTTTTCTCAGTACCTTGCTCAGGATGGTGTTGTCATCAATGGTTCCTTTAGCTCCTCTAATAGAATTTACAACTTCCTTTATCCCACCATAATATTGAACTATATTTTCCCCTTCTTGCATTTTCATTTCATCAAACTTACCTCTCAAGCTTTCAGATTTGGCTCTTAGCACATTTGTGTCACCTCCATAGATGGTTTCAAGGGCATCCCACATTTTCTTTGCGCTTGTACAGTCTTTTATGTCTTCAAAATCATGATAGTTCAGGGATGATGCAATCTCCAACATTGTTTTATTATGTTCTTGCTCTTCTCTTAACTGTGCAACATTGAGAACTCCTGTAGGGGATACATATTCTTGATCAACATGAAGTTTAGCAGAGTCACCAACACTAGCCAAGTGAAATTTCATCAAACTTTGCAATGCAAGAAAGTTATCCTTGTTCAACTTTGGTACCTCCCTTTTATACATCTTGATCTTTTGCTCAAAGTACCTTCAAACTATTTTCAAGAGAACTAAGCTTTGATACCAATTTTTAGAATGAACTCAGAATAATTGAGAGGGGGAGGGGGGTGAATAAGTTATCCTCAGGTCCAGATGTGCCCATTAAAACTTTATACCAATTTGAACAATTCAGATATGCTTGGCAACAATAATATAAAAGTGTGCAGTTTACTGTACTAATGAAATAAGCTTGCATAAACTTAACAGTAAAACACAACATAAACATTCACACATTTTGACACCATGATTTAATGTGGAAACCCAATATGGGAAAAACTACTAGTAACATGCTACCAAGTTTTCACTCTTCTGAAGTGAGCTCTGTTAGGAGCCAACCCTGTTAAAGGTTACAAAACACATTGCAAATGTGACCTGGTTAAAGGATTTAATCACCCTGTCAGGAGTGGCCTTGTTAGAGGACTTAGAACATTCCACCTGAATGTCATTTTTCTCAAAGGATTTATACAATGACTATTAGGTCAACCTTGTTACATGATTTATACTGATACAATGGTTAGAAAGTAATCAACAGTTGTGATCTGATACATACAACTTACTTTGCAAATCCAGATCTGATTTAAGCTCTAATGCTAACTTACTGAGTGGCCTCCATTCTCATCTCAAACTCCAGATCTTCTTGGAAATCCATCAAGCAATCACTCATGCAATTCTCTACTTCTTTGTTTATCCTTCTCTGCTAGGTCATGCCAATCAGTAAATTAACTATGCAATCCTCTTGCATACACACACTCATTCTATGAATAACCCCTTGAGGTTATCTTATACCTCTTCATTAGTTCAAATAAATATTTTCCGCTTAATCAAGATCGTAGATCTTAGGTTAGGTCAGATCCAACAGATCATCCCATCATTACATTACCATTTACTTCTCCAAAGTAGTCTTTAATTAAATCTTGAGTCCATGCATTAATTGCGGTTACCCATGCATTAAATAATGTGGATCAATCTTTAATTAACTTTACATATCCCAATAAAATTAATTATGTCGGCCAAAGATCTTAAATCTCATCATTAATCAAAATACTGGCGTTCGGCCACCATTGTGTTCTCACTCGGCCAACACTGAACTTGCTCGGCAATTTCACTAGTGCTCGGTCATCACTAGAAATTCTGCTCGACATACTGGCGCTCAGCACAAACCAACCAGTAAATTTGTCATCAAAAGATAAACAATAAATTACTTTTCCGATGTGCCAACTAATCAAGTACCCTTTTTATTTGCCTTAACTCAACCATTCCACTTGGTCTTCTTGTTAAATCTTCTTCATCAATCAATAGACATGGTACTCAAACAGATAGCAATAGTCTCACCAGTTAAGATTTAACATCAATGACGAAACAACAATTGTTTCCATTGTAGCTTTCCAAACAATCTTTCCAACAATGTTATGGTGTCAAAATGGCTTCAATTTATAGGATTTTCCCAAGTGTAGGGGGTAGAGTTAATTGATCACGATCAATCCTTGGTTAGGTAAAAGGATTTGAGATGGTTTCAAATGGGGGGACAATTTAAATGCTTGTCTCAAAGGGACAAATTTGAGTGATTGATATTCAAATTTCAAAATGAGTGATTGAGATTGCAAATTAGGAGTGATCCATGTGCTTTGTGTTCTCAATTCTCATTGGTTTCTCAAATTCATGTTGAAGGATATTAAGATTTATTAAATTCAATCAATTAATTAAATTATCCATGTAGGGGAATAGGTTCAATTTGATTTTTGATTTAAACTATATAATTAATTGATTAAAATCAATTATATAGTTAGATTAATCCCTTTAGTCTTATATTTAATCATTTGATGTCATTATTTAATTGATCCTTTTATTTAACTTGATTTTGTCCAATTTGATTGATAAAAGTCCATTTGAAATTGATTTGATCCATTTTGATGAAATTTAGAGCATTTGGCTCAGATTTGCAGATTTGTTTGATAATAGAACACCTACCCAATTTTAGGTGTCTAAAAATGCCCCTGTTTGAATTGATGTGTGAAGCACATTGATTCAAAGAAAATTGCATGTCCTGATCACTGATTCGATAGTTGATAACCTGATTTGATGATTGACAAGATGATTTGAAACCTTGATTTGATAAATTGATTTGGAACTTTGATTTGATAGAATGCAGAATGCCCCACTGATAATGTTTGAAATTCCAATGCCCCAGATTAAGATAATGATATATGATGTAGACCTTGATCTGATACTATGATAATGCCCCCTCAGAAATGAAATAGATTGATATCCAGATGGAAAAGGATGATTAAACTGATAGAAAATAGATCCAATATGTTTTCATTTCTGAAAAACATTGATGATGATCCTGGCAACAAAGCATGCCCCAGTGTGAAAAAATTGTAGATTAAGTCAAATTAGGTCAAAATCCCTCCAAACTTAGGTCAAATAGCTTAAATAGGTTGAAAAACCCATTTTTACTATTTGTTTTCACTTTTTACCCTAGAGATCTTGCTCTAGTCTTGCTGAGATTGATAGCGATGGTGGTCCCTATTGGAGAGCATCGACTCGAGTGAGCATGCCGGTATCAGAGACCCCCTATGTATGAACATTCAGTAAGTGGTTTTAAACCTCTTAGTGCATTTATTGCTTCATTTTGATTGTATTTATTTCATTTTACCATGCTTACTAGGATAGTGTAGGTCAAATAACACCTAGCATAGGTTAAATGATGCATAGATAGGTTAAATCTTACCTCTGCATTGGGAAATGATGCCTATACTTAGAAAAATGCTACTTACAAGTTAGGGTAAAACTTGCACTTGCTCAATAAACTACCACCTATCAAACCCTAGTTTTAAAATGCCACCTATTAGGTTTGAAATGTCACGTAGGAAGATAAAATTCTGTGTACACTGTAAAGTGACACCTCTGATGAATCAAATCACACCTATCATCATTTAAATGATGCCTATCCATGAAATGACATGTAAACTATGCCAAGTGACACCTGCAATGAAAGTAAACTATGCCAAGTGACACTTGATTGAGAAAGGTACAAACTACTTTCTGATTGATCGTCTGGATGAATGGATTGATTTCCAAGATAGATAGATGTGTTTAGTAATGCGAACAAGTGTTTAGGATATTAGGATAATCATAAAAATGGATTTTTTGATTTGTCAATCCGATAGGATAGAAAAAAACTAATTGATAGGATAACTAATCATATTGGTCCCTTCTCAATATCTAGAGTTAGGAACAATAAGTCGATGGGCTCAAAAAAGAGAAAAGGATTGATTGAATTAGTTTGATTGACTTAGAATGATCCACTAATAAAATGATACTGATATAATTCCCTTGTTTTTAAAATAGGCACAGTTCCATAAGTTATATGTACAGACTATAGCATCTTGGATCCTTGACTTATCCGATGAGTTGACGGATCCAGAGTTATGTGTTGTAGAGCAGTGTGGATTGAGTTTCCTTCTTGAGCTTCCTCAGTTCTAGCTGAACCGGGGTTTACTTACACCTGTGGTAGAGCGTTGGCATTCTAACCACAATAATTTCCACATTCCACTCGGCGAGATGACGATCAATCCCAAGGATGTCTATAGATTGCTCTGCATCTCAACTTGAAGAGAGCAGGTTTATTATGATCAGGTATATGATGGAAGTGTATTAAAATGTGTCTTTGGTGATGATACGATAAGAGATGATACAATCACATGGGCATAATTTTCTTCCTTTCCCACTTTGCCAGTAGTATTAGGTGCATTGATAGGAGGATTACTATTTCCCGACATACAAGGTCATGGTTTCTCAGTTGGCTGGGGTTGGATCCAGGAGGACTTGATTGCACATCCTTGATGGTTTGAATAGGGTTCTTGTATTTTAGCACAAATTTATCATGATTTGCATGAGGTTGTATATAGAGTGAGTGAAGCTTTATCAGTAGGTGTGATATTATTGCAGTTATGGACCTGGGAGAACATCCCTATTACAAGACCTATATTAGCTCATATTCAAGGTCGAGGATGGCCGTGTGCCCTTTTATATGATGGGATGGTTGTCCAGCATCGTCTGGGAAAACTTGAGTATTCACATCCTATGATTGATGACATTGATTAGGTCACCTGGAGACCTTACCTTGGATGCGAGGGATATGGGGAGGATGATTATGAGCTTGCCTATATGTTTTCCCCTTGGTGGCTGATTGGTCGATCACCACTTATTATAGAGAGATTCTTCTTTGGGTGAGTGTTGAGGCAGTATGGCAGAGTACAAGATATGCCATAGGGTATGGCATTATACACATGGGTACAGGCCAAGCGATCTATGTGGGGAGTGCAGGTTGGTTATCATTTTTCATGCAATGAGATTGGTAGATTGGGATTCATCCAGTGGGACATGTTAGATCATGTTGTTGATGCTGGGATGTCTGTGGAGTACAAATAGTGTTATTCTCACCATAGATTTACTAGAATTACTGATCCTGCAGAGCCCATTCCTGATATGGATGATACATCTGATGATGATGGCAGAGATGGCGGTGGCAAAGGTGGTGGTGTGAGAGGTCGGAGATAGCGAGCTTGTAGAGTATAGAGAGGTCCTAGGGCTTTGGACAGAGGATGGGTGGGACCTCAGATGTGGGGTGGATATGTTAGGGCTAGGGGTGGTGGTTTTGGGCAGCCTAGACAGAGATAGGGATAGGGAAATGGATAGGTTTATCCCATACCAGTTGTAGTATGGGGACAACAGAGATAGAGGATTGGCAAGCAGGCACAAATAGTTTCGGCTAGACACAAATAATTTCGGCTAGACATGCTCTGAGATCACAAGCTCCTCCATAGGTACATATTCATGCACAATAGGTTCCTCCTTTACAGGAACAAATTCTGACACAAAGGTTCCTTTATAGATTCTGGTTATACCATAGGTACCTCTAGCACCACAGGCTCCTCAGGCTCCTCCACAGGTGATAGATGGCTTGACACATGATGTGAGGACCTTACAGGCTAGTGTGACATCTATGAGTGGGCGAATTGATCAGGTGGCTACCAATGTGCAGTAGTTCATGACAATGATGGCACATATGCCTAGTGTAGCTAGCACCAGTCATACACCATCGACTACACAGGATAGATTAGGTGACAGAGATTCAGATGGGATAGGTGATGGATCGGGTATAGGTACAGGTGATGGATCAGGTGCCCCTGTTGGGTCTTGAGAAAGATTTGATATGGATCCACTGGATATACATTGATGTATCATTTTTATTATTTTTGATTAGGACTTTGATGATGTATCATTTTGTCGATGATATTGTATCTTGATATACAGATGTTATGGATCTTTTGATGGACATTTATGTGATGATCTTCTTTGATTCCCATCATGTGTTTATGATGTTAGAGTGAGATTTTTTTTATATGTAGATCTATATGATGTCCATGATGCCTTTACTTTTATTATGCTATGGATGCAGTTTATCTTATATATGACATAGATAGATGGATGCAAATGACTTTATGCAACTAATTCTATATGATTCTCTGAGTGTTAATGATGAATGCAATGATTTATGAAATGCAATGATAAATGAATGCAACTAGATTTTTGGATTTTGATTTATGAATGTATGCAAAGTTATATGAAATACACTCTTAGAATGGATGTAAAATGAGTAATAATCAATGCTTCTTTTCTTTTGATTTTTTTTTTTGATAAAGAGATAATGAATAATGATTAATGCTACGAATGAATGCAAAAGATAATCTCACATCATTGATTTGAAACAAGGATAATTGATAATTGAACCCCAAAAATTGATTAACCCCCTTGAACTTGGAAAAATCCTTTAAACATATGCAATTAATCTAACATGAAAATACCATGCAATGCAACTAATTGTCACTAGCTTTTTGCGAAAGAACAACAAAAGAGATATATTATCATCATAGAGCTTTGTGGAACTAGAAGAAAGTACAATCATCACTGACCACATCATGATGATATGGATACTGCTAAATCATCACTTTGGTAACCCCTTGGGAAACTAGTACAACCCTCACTAGTTGAATAACCAACTATGGGAGTATGAATAGCGGTTTCATCAGATTCAATGTTGCAAGTGGATTTTGGTATTAAGATATGGAAGATCTAAATAGCCAAGGTATTCGTTTGCATTAACAAACAAAGGTTAAACCTCCTTCCTATATGAAAGTCCTTGATGGTTCTTTGATGACCATGTCTTTAAATGAATTCACACAAGTTGGTGAATCTTCCTCAAAACACTCACTCAAAGTCAAGAAAAGTATCATGTATTCATCATCACCAATCTAGTCAAAACATCATTGATTAGCTAAAAAGACATGATAAAATGCAAATAATATCATAACAAGGATTCAAGTGTTGTGCTTTGTATCAAGATTTTCAATAGAATTCCAAAGCTTTTGATCATTTAGGTTTTGTCAAATTTTAATTCTGATAAAATAAGTCAATGAAGTTCAAGGATCCAGTTGTAAGGTCAAATACTTGGGTTTCAACAATGATATCCATCAACGGTTCAACAATATCTTTCCTCTAAAATTCTGAAAGTCTGCTTCTGATAAGTGATCAAAATGTAGCACTTCTTAATCCATTTGTACCAAAAACTAATGCTTTGACCCCAAGTGATAAATGTAACCATGTGAAACATGGGCAAATGAAACCTAGTATGCAACAATGTAACTGAGAAACTTTATTATGACTATGCACAAATGACAGATGCAATGAAGGATATGTAAAAATGAGATGATGAAAAGACAATATGTACAAATGCAACTAGGAAAGACCTAAGGGATCAAAAAGCGCTTGTTTGCCAAGTTTTCACCTTTTGGGTTTATTGCTCTTTTTCTCCTTTTTTTTCTTTTTTTTCTACCAAGGTGCCTATTTCTACATTTTCACCAAGACACTTTTTCTCTTTTTCAAAAAAAAATAAATAAATAAAAAAAAAAAAATAAA
>MU223265.1:1055272-1080076 GCA_018584345.1 Thuja plicata
TATATTTTCTTTTCTCATTTTTTTTAAATTTTTGAATATTTTTTCTTTCTTCATGCTCAATTTTCTCCTTTTTTTGATTTTATGCTTTTCCATTGTTTTTGAATTTTTTTTTTCTCATGTTTTTGGATTTTGAATTTTCTCATGTACAAAGATTTGATGCTGAAATCATTAGATACACACTCATCTAGTACTCTTTCCTCATATACTCTTTCATCTGATCAGGTATGAAACCTCTTTAGATGGATGTTGCTAATAGGCTCTTGTAATTCATCACCCTCGTAATTAGATAACTTGTAAGTTCCCATTCCAAATGAGGAAGTAATGACGAAGGGTCTGAGCCAATTTTCTTCCCATTTTACCTTCTTTTCGATATCTACCTAGTTTTTAGGGTTTTCTCAGTTTGATATTCTTTTTGTAGTTTCTTGAGATTCTATTCTGACAGATCTTCAAATGTTCATAGGCTTGTGTTTGGTGTTCCTCCAACAATTCCAATTTTTGAAGTCGGGAGACCCTATAATCCTCATCATTGATTAATCCATGTAAAGAGACTCTTAAGGATGGGATTTCAACCTCCAAAGGTAAAAAAATTCTGCCCCATAGACTAAGGAAAATGGTGTAGCTCCAGTAGGTGTTTGGATGCTAGTTTTGTATGCCCATAATGCTGAGTTTATCTGCACATGCCAATCTCTTCCTTATTTATGAACCGATCTCTACAACATTTTGAGAATATTCTTGTTCGCGGCTTTGACTTGTCCATTGTCTCAAGGATAGTAAATGGAGGAGGAATGGTGTGTGATATGAAAAGTTTCACAAAGTTCATCCACATCTTTTTTCTTGAATTTTTTTCCATTATCTATGATGATGGCATGAGGAATACCATTTATGCAAATGATGTGATTAAGGATAAACATTGAAATTTTTTTTCCTATGGCAATTGTCAAAGGTACGACCTTTGCCCATTTGCTAAAATATTCTGTTGTTGTAATGATATATTTATGACCATTGGAAGAAGGTGGGTAAATCATTCTAATAAGGTCAAAACCCCATTGGTAAAATGGCCATGGTGTGATAAAAGGATACAATTCTTATGTAGGTGCATGTATCATGTCTCCATGGTATTGACATTTCACACACACTTTGACAAAGTGGCAAGCATCTTTTTCTAAGGTTTTCCAGAAGTACCCCATGCGAAGGATTTTCTTAACTAAATTCAACCCACTCAAATGTGACCCATAAATCCCCTTGTGAACCTCTTTTAAAGATAATATCAATTCCTCATCCTCTAGACACCTAAGAAGTGTTCTGTCAAGACCTTTGCAATACGATGTGTCTGATAGGATGGTATAACGAGTGGCTTGTCTTATAAAATGTCATTTATGGGCATGAGTTTGGTCAATAGGTAAAACTTGGTCTATAAGATAGCAATAAATTGGTCCATACCAAGGTTATTCATGTCCATCAATTAGGGAAATTATTTTGGTGTCGAGTAAGTCAAAAGCCGGTTTTACCAACTCTTCCACCAAGAATTCATACCTTGCATTCCGATCAGGCATTTGGAGTAATGAAGCCAAGGTAGCCATAGCATCAGCAGCCCTATTTTTGTCTCTTGGAATTTTATCAAATGTGATTAAGGAAAATTATTTCTTCCAGTCATCTACCATTCTCTTATATGGCATCAATTTTTCATCCTTAGTTTAGTATTCATCATTTATTTGATTGATGACTAATTGAGAGTCCCCATAAACTTGTAGTTTTGTGATGTTCCATTCTAAATCCATTTTGATGCCTATGACTAATGCTTCATATTATTCAATGTTGTTTGTACATGAAATTTTTTTTTATAAGATTTTGGAATGGTGTACCCTTGAGGTGTGATGAATAAAATTCCAGCCCCTAAACCATTTTGAGCATAAGATCAGTCGAAACACAACTTCCTTGCCTTGGCTTCCATGTTGACTATTTCTACATCAGGGAATTCAACTTGGATGGGATGAGTAGACACTAATGGATTTTAATCAAATTGATTAGCAATAACTTGGACCTTGATAGCTTTAGGGTCCACATATTCAATGTCAAATTCACTAAGCACCATTACCCATTTAGCAATCCTTCAAGTTAGGGCTGTTTTACTAACCAAGTATTTTAAAGGATCAATTTTTGCAATCAACTTCACTTTGTGCATCAAAATGTAATGTCTTATTTTTTGTGAAGAAATCACCACTTCTAGGAAATCTCTTTCCATGAAGCTATAGTTTAATTCATATTTGATCAAAGTTCTACTCGAATAGTAAATATCTCTTTCTTTTCCTTCCTCATCCTCTTGTTCCAATAAGACCTCTAAAGATATTTCTATTTCTAAAATATATAGTAATAATGGTTTTACTTTTATAGGAGGCATCAAGATAGGTGGGTTGACCAAGTATGTTTTCAACAAAGTGAAGGCTTGTTCACATTCATCATCCCATGTAAAAATGGTATCTTTGTGTAGCAATCTTGTGAATGAATGGCACTTTTCCACTAATTGAGAAATGAACCTCCTAATGGATTGAAGTCTTCCTTGAAGTGACCTAATTTTAATGATATTTTGGGGATTTTCCATGTCCATTATTTCTTGTACTTTTTTTGGATCCACTTCTATGCCTTTTGCTGAAACTATATAGCCTAAGAGCTTGCTTGAACCCCAGATGCACATTTCTTTGGGTTTAATGTCACTTTGAATTGATCCAACCTTGTGAAAATATTTTCTAGTATAGGAAGATGATCCTTTATTTGATGTGACTTAGCTAAAATATCATTCACATAGTCTTCTAGCAAGGTGTGCATCATGTCGTGGAAGATAGTGGTCATTTCTCTTTGGTAAGTTACTCTAGAATTTTTGAGATTCAAGGGCATCACATTCCAACAAAAATTTCCCCATGGGCATGTAAAAGTATTCTTTTCTTGGTCTTCAGGTTCTATGCAAATCTGATTGTATCCACTAAATCCATACATTAATGAGAACATAGAACGTCCTGCCATTAATTCCACTATAGCGTCAATGCTAGGTAATGGAAAATCATCCTTAGGAAAAGCAAGGTTAAGGTCTCAAAAATATGTGCATATTCTAATGGATTTATCATGTTTGGTAACTGTTACAATGTTGGAGATCCATTTTTCATAGGCTATTACTCTTATGAATCCAACCTCAAGTAGCTTTTCCAATTCTTCTTTGACTAATAGAGCTACATGAGGATGCATCTTTCTCAATTTATACTTTACATGTTTGATGCTAGGTTTCACATTAAGATGGTGCATTATAAAGCTTGGATCTAACCCTGGCATGTCGGCATATGAACACACAAAGTTGATTGGTTTTTCTTGAAATAATTCAATGAACTCCTTCCTTTCTGATGAGGTTAGTGATGCTTCTAAGTTAATAAACTTTGGTTCCAAGTTGGTTCCAATGTTAACCTTTTCTATTGGCTCTATGAGAATAGGAGAACTCTCATCATCATGTTCTGGTAGGGTATCCAACCTCTCTTCCATAGGTGCCACAGTTGGGTTTTCACCTTTGGAAACATCTGACATTTTTAATATTTTAGGTTCTAGCACCGCCACATAGTGGTTTTCACCACTAGACCTTTTCATTTTTTTGAATTTATTTCTTTTATTTTGTGGATTGAGAGATTGGACCCCTACCTCTATCATTATGTCTGGATTGTATTCATTGGTGGAAGAATATGGCTCAACCGTGTTTAGGTATTGGGCCATAACATTGTCATTGGGAAAGTATAGTAAGTTATTTGGTTTGGTTAAATCCTAATCAATGAGTTCAGGATGAAGCAAGGATAAAGACTCACTAGGAGATTTTTCATTCAAAGGATTCAAGGAGATGACCTTGTTTGATGGTTTGTACATTGTATCGCTTAGGTCTATAACATGTGCTTTCTCAAGGTGTTCCATGGAAGTAGGATCAAAATTTTCCTCACTAGAGTTCTCATAGATTTCCATGGGAAAGAAAGCATGTGGATTAAATATAATGTTTGAATCACCCCCACAAAGGTATCCAAGGTTCACCTATCCATTGATTACCCCTAGATGTTTGACCTATATTGGATTCTTGAGACTCATTTGATGCTTGTGTAGAATTTGAACTTTGATTCTCATTGTCTTTACTTTTGGCATTAGGAATGGTAGCATATGTATGAATAAAATCAACCTCTTTATCATGAAAAGAGTCTTCAGATAGGGAATCCCACTCATAATCTCTAGAATCATCCTCACTCTTGGATCCTACCATGTGTACATGCGCATGAAAATCATGCATAGGGCTTGAACTTTCTCCTTTGTCTTGATAACCTATTCTGAATTTCTCATCCTTTGATCTCCAAGTGGGTTCAATGGGTTCTATAAATCCTCTATTCCTAACTCCTAAGGGTCCTCTTCCCTTGTATCCCATTTTTTGCATAATTTGAAATTCCTTTCCATATTTCTCAGTTTGGATATTGATGTGTTCTACTCTTTCAATGGGATTGTTTGAAGTATCTTCCTCTTTGTAGAGCCATTGTAAAACTTCATTGTCCTCCTTTTCTAGGGCTGATTTGTCACTCTCTCTTACAAAATGAGAGTTATATTTGTGAGTTGGATGAGCATTTGATGGTTTCCCATTTGTCTGAGGAGAAGTTGGAAAATTAAATAGGGAGACAGAATATTCCCCCACTCCTTTGGAATTGATTCTACATTGATTTTCAAAGTTATGCATCATCTCATTCATCTTTTGGTATTGATACTTCTTGGTTTTTTCTCTCTCATCCTTGGAAGGTTTTGAAATTTCTACCTTTGATGTAGAGGCTTTAACTGAATTTTCATGTGAACTTTGACCCTCATAACTCACTTTCTCCTTTCCCCTAGTTTATGTAGACGAGTTAGTTTTATTAGGGTTTGAGGTAGATGTAGCATTTGATGTTAACTTTGAACCTTCCTCTTTAGCTTCTTCAATGGTGAAATTAGGGATGATTCCTTCCCTATTATGAGGAATAAATATCTCATGACTAGGTTTAAATGTGTTGCAATATTGAAAGGGATTAGAATCTCCTCCAATTGTGATTTCTTCACCCATGTGTGGAAATTTAATACATTGATGATAAGTGGAAGGCACCGCTTGCATCTCATGAATCCATGGCCTCCCCAATAATATATTATAAGTTAGCTTCATGTCAAGGACTTGAAATATGGTGTCTTTCTTGATGGGTCCAAATTTAATGGGTAACACTATCATGCCTTTTGAAGATCTTTCTTCCTCATCATACGCCTTAATGGTAACTTGCTTTTTAGGATCAATGGATGATTCGGATAACCCTAAAGACTTGAAAAGGTTCAATGTGAAAATGTTAAGACCGGCTCCCCCATCAATGAGGAGTCTCTTAACCCTATGCCTTTGGATTAAAAAATCTATATGCCAGGGAACATTTTGAGGATGAGTAATGGACATATCATCTTGTTCGTAAAATGAAAGGCAATGTGGTGAAATGAGATGTCCTACCATGTTTTTTAACTTATCTTCCTCAAAATTTATAGGAACATTAGTCTCCACTAGGGATTTTTCCAAGATCTCCTTGTGGCTGGAAGAAATTTTTAGTAACTCCAAAATAGAAATTTGTGTTGGAGTTGTTTGCAATTGGTCAACCAAACTATAAGGCTTTGTTGTGGTAGATAGTTTTTTAGCCAAAATATTTGATTGTGTAGGGCCAATAGGTTTAGGAGAACCCCCTTGTAGGGTAATCCTTGATTCTTGACCCCTAGTGATAGCATTAGAAGTCTCCACTTTGGGTTTTTCCTTAATCACCACAACATTAACAACATTCTCATGCCCGTATAAGGTATTGATAGTATTGTCATAATAATGAGAAAAATTGACATTATTGTTAATTTTATAATTGTTGCCTTGGTTGTTCAAGTTTGAAGAATCACATTTCTCATGATTATAGAAAGGTTGTTTAAAGGCCATATGATCCTCATTGTTTTGGGTCCCTTCTATCTTAATTACACCATTGTCAATCAAATATTGCACCACATGTCTTAGGCGCATGCAATCATTGGTTTTGTGTCCTCAATTCCTATGGTATTCCTAGGTAATTCAATAATCTTATTATAAATTAGGGTTCTCAATGCATTCTCAAGTGGTTCACCCAAAGGTGTGAACATCCTTCTAGGTGTTGGTGCAAAGGAAGGTTGAGGCTTGTTAGCTCCTTGATTATTCCCAAAGTTGTTATTATTGTTGTTGTTGTTAAGAGGCACTTTGGGTGCTTGACTTGCATTGTTAACTTGAGTAGGTCTTCTTGTGAGAGTAAAAGGAGTGGCCTTCAAATTATTAGCTTCCACAACTCCGTCATTGAGCAAACCTTTGTTATTATTCCTCATCCAAAATTGGTTATTGTTAGGAGGATTCCTATTTTGATTATTATTGGAGGTATTGTTGTTGGTATTTTTATTATCCTTATAAAGCTTAAGTTATCCACTTTTAACCAATACCTCCTCTGTAGTAACTCCATTCTCAATTAGGTCTTGGAAAGACCTAGGACATTGCAATCTTAACCGATAATTCATCTCATTACTCAAGATATTAATGAAGATATCCATCTTCTCCTTTTTGGGTACACTTCGAGGGTATCTAGAGAGTACCTCTCTCCACCTTTGTAAGAAAATTAGGAATCCTTCTCCCTCTCATTTCTTGGTATTACATAAATTAATTATCATAACCTCTTGTTTGATATTATAGGAATAGTGAGTTACAAATTTGGAGGCCAATTCCTCAAAAGTACGAATGTCAGAGGGTAACTTAGAAAACCACTTCATTGCCATGCCTCCTAAACGTTGTGGGAATAACCTTTTTAATTTTGTTTTGTCATGCATGAAATCCAAGCTCAATGCAAAAAACTCCCTTAAATGACCTTGGGGATCAAATTATCCTTCATACTTACCGTATTTAAGAAAAATGACATTACTAGGGAATGAGACCATAATTAATGTCTTGTCGAACAGAAAATGACACAATCCCTCAATGGGAAAGGGTTTAGGAGCCTCTCTTTATTTCATCATGTCTAATTGCATTTGGAATAATTTAAATTTCTTGTTCATTATGTCGATCGGGTTTGGTTCTTCTTCTTTTTGCTTGAGTTTATCAACATCAAAATTGTGATGAAGTTTAGTCCCCGCTTGTGCTAGGTCTAGGAAATACTTCTCCCTATCTCTTTCTAACACTTTCTCCATGAGCTTCATGAACAATGGGCTTTTGACCACCTCATTAATATTTTATTCGGTTTCCTCTTCAACATTAGGGTCCACATTTCCTCCATTATTATTAGGGTCTACCCATTGATTGTTAGGGTGTATTCCTCTTCGATGTGCCCCATTGTTATTGACCTTTCCATTTCCGTTGTTATTAGTGTTATATTTTTTGGCATTGTTGATTAGGTCAAGATCCATATTTCCAAATGAAAATGCCATGTTTGGTTCTACTACCTTATTTGGTTCTTGCGAAGAAGTAAAATTGTCACTAGGAAAAGGAAACTCCTTCCTTAGGTAAGAGCCGTCGGATTGCAGGGTAGACTTAATGTAATGTGATCGGGTTGAATTTGGCATGAGAATAGATCAAGAAAACTTGGATTTTTTCACCTCTTTGATCAATCCATTAATGATTTTGTGAATTATCCAATAATGGGGGATTCTGATCAGTTTGAACTTGTAAATAGGTAAAATCTCTAAAAGGGTATCTAGAAATGTGATTATGTTATTTTCAAAACCTCGAGAAATGTCCACTGTCTTCTCTTCTTTGTTTCTGGGTGTCAATTCCTTGTGTGTAGGCATGACTTTACACTGCGTAGGTGTTGACTAGAAAAATTGTACATGACACTCTACAGATTGCATGCAGTGTTTGCCTATTTCTAGGTGGTTTTTAACTATTTATAGGCGTCAGTTTCTAGTGGCTTAGGCATTATTTCATTAATAATAGGCATCGTTTCAACTGTGAAGGCATCATAGAAAGTGTTGTAGGCATCATTTGAATGGTTGTATGTGGCACTTTGCAAATCAAATTGTTTTCACAAATTTTTAGGGTTTTTAAAAGTTTAATTTTGTGATCACATCTGTTTAATTGGATTTTTTTTGGAAATGTAAATACAAACACAACACACACATCAAGTTTGCATCTTAACCCTAAAACATGCTAATGTGTATGTTCTTGGTCACTTCAGCGGGTCTTGAACAAGAATAGTTTCCAATCAATCTACCTAGATTACAATTTGGCTTTTAAACATTGTTGACTCTAAAAGGAAGCTTTCTACTTATCAAGGTTTTAATGAACACCTTCGTTCTAAATCATGAAAAGTTCTTTTACCCCCTTGCGGGATTCCCACACGCACAAAAGTATGATTTTTCACAATCTCAAAGGACTACTAGAGGAAGTGAAGAAACTTAAGCATAATCTAGTCACTACAACCCATTAAGGAAAAGTGCATTTGTTTATAGTGGGTCAGATAGTATCGCAGCTTAAGATATTGTCTCCCACTTTGGGTCATTCCCTCTCACTATCCTTGTAAGGATGTACTTGGGAGGCAAGCCCTCTAAGGATCTAAATTATCTAGCATGTATAGAGAAAGTGGAAAATTGAACTTAGTCCAACAAGTTTGGGAGTTTTATTCACTCAAAGAGTAAAGAGCATATCCCTATTGCCTTTCTTTGTTCCAGACACTTCAAGCACTTTTTTTTTCTTTTTCAACCTTGTAACAAAGAGGTTCTTAAAAAATTAAGTATGTAGTTCAATTATCCTCCCTTTCTTTCTACCACCGCAAACTCAACATTTTTTGGCTTTTTGATCAACTTTGAAAAGTTGAGAGCATATACCTAATATTTCATTCAAGATGGACAATAATAGGGTGTCCCTAATTATACTAGATATTAATGAAATTTGACACAGTTTAAGCGAAGAAAGCTTGATTTGAAAAATACATCATTCGAAGTTAGCAAAGGGTAGGCACTTTTTTGAGTTTTTTTTGCTTTTTATTTGCTCACCTAGTGGTGATCATTCCCTCTCCAGCTCCACCAGCAAGTTAGCCAACACAAACAAACAAAGTGAACCAAAATAAAAGATAATTGAAATGCAACTAAGTTCCTTAGCAAGATTTGCAAAAAAACACCTTAAGAACCTAATGCATAAAATCAATTCAAAGAGGGAAAAGTTTTCTTGTAAGCACTAGTAACTTTGATATAATGCTCAAATAATTCTTGTTCCTTCTCTAAATTTTCCAAAATTGAAGCACTATGAAGTTCTTTTAAGTACTTGCTTTGAACTCTTACCTCTTTGTTTGGCCTTTTGCTATGCACCTATGGTTTCTGTACTTTCAGGTGTTTATTCATCTGTAAAAAAACACAGTAACATAACATTAGAAAACTAAAATTATCAATTTGTAAGCAATAAAACACACCAAACTACAGGCATCATTTTATAGCTAACAAATGTTATTTTGCAGTGTCCTAAGTGTGACTTTGCAATGATTTAAGAGTTACTTTGCAGTAAGCTAGGCATTATTTAACAATTGACAGGCGTTAAAATAAACATGATAGGCGGTACAAAGTGTGTAAATTGTGACACAAAAATTTAACAGGCAAGAGAATAAATCTTGTAGGTATAATTTCCTGACTCGTAGGTGTCACTTTACGTGGATAGATGACACACTTTGTCTGACAGGCGGTGAAAGAAATTAAGACAGAGAAAGAAATATCTTCATAGGTGTCATTTTTCTACTGACAGGCATCATTTTACTGCTAGTAGGCATCATTTGGACCTGCAATCTACAACGTTAGTAGAAAATGCACCAAAAACACATGAACATTGACAAAAAATGAGATTTAGAGACTCAAAGCCCCATGGTGGGTGCCATTTGTCTATGTATAAATAATAGCTTCATGAAATAAAGGTGCTATCTATCAATTATATGAAAACAATAATACAATTTAATCTAAGAATTGACAAATAAAGAATTGAACATCTCATAGATCTCTAACTAAGCTTTTCTAATAGAGCTCTCAGCCTTAATCTCTACTAGTGACAATACTAGAATGAGAATTTTGATTATGATATGCTTAATCTAGCTCAAATTCCCTCCATTTCTATGATATTTGATTCAAATGTTGTCCAAAATGATCTCAATTATACTCAATTGCTATGATAATGCTCTCAAATTTCTATGAAATGTCTATAATAAGGATGCTATGCATTCAAATTTTCTAGGATATGTTATGCTCTCAAAATGACTTCTATTTATAGGATTTTCCCAAGTGTAAGGGGTAGAGTTAATTGATCATGATCAAGCCTTGGCTAGGTAAAAGGATTTGAGATGGTTTCAAATGTGGGGACAATTTAAATGCTTGTCTCAAAGGTTTGGACAAAGTGACAAATTTGAGTGATTGAGATTCAAAGTTGAAAATGAGTGATTGAGATTGCAAATTAGGATTGATCCACATGCTTTGTGTACTCAATTCTCATTGGTTTCTCAAATTCATGTTGAAGGATATTATGATTTATTAAATTCAATCAATTAATTAAATTAGCCATGTAGGGGAATAGGTTCAATTAGATTTTTGATTTAAACTATACAATTAATTGATTAAAATAAATTATATAGTTAGATTAATCCCTTTAGGCTTATATTTAATCATTTTATGTCATTATTTAATTGATCCTTTGATTTAACTTGATTTTTTCCAATTTGATTGATAAATGTCCATTTAAAATTAATTTGATCCATTTTGATGAAGTTTATAGCATTTGGTTGAGATTTATAGATTTGCTTGATAATAGAACACCTAACCAATTTTAGGTGTCTACAGTATCCACAATCACCTATCACATCATCACAACTTGACCTAAAACTCGATTTCATCCTTCTTTTATAACAACTTTGCCAAGTTGGTGTTTGCCAATTTTTTTTACCCACTCACATAAAAATCAAATCCGATCACGCCAAAATGCATTTGTCAGTTCAATAAAGTCAATACAACATTAACTAAGTCATAAATATAATATTTGCAATCACTAAATTGACAAGTTAGTTGATCTAACCAAACTCACTCTGCTTGACTCCTGTTCTTCCTACCAGTGTCTCTTTAATCCTTAATCACTTACTCAATTCTTAAATATAATTGATGTGGTCGAAGATATAGCTATAAATACCTTTGTAGATGATAAATGCATGACCACACACCTTAACTCAATCTCTAATTAAAAATATGATTGCATGTACCTTGCATACTGTCTTCTTCCCAGTCGACTGCACACTTAGTCAATTCTCCAATTAGATCCTTCAACACCATCAGTAAAATAGACCTCATGCCTCCAATAGATAATTTTTTCAGCAATGGCAACAATATAATCACATGATCAAAACTTAGATCATCTTCACCGAATACAAATAATCTCCCCCTTTGGCATTGAGGGTAACACTTAGAAAAAAATTGCCTAACTATCTAGCTAATGCATAAAAGAAAAATACTTTACATTGCAAAGCAGTAAACTAATTCCTGATAGCTCAATATCCCCCCCTAGGAATTAAAAACATGTGTACTACTCCCCTTAATTATTACATTGCATTTTTCACGGATTTAGCCAAATTTCAACCTTATTTACACTACTCCCCTTTTGACAACAATGAAAAAGGTATTACAAAAGGTGAAATTTTTTTATTTATGTAAGAGTAGCAAAATATAGTTACATTCTACTGAAAACATCATTGAATTTACCTTTCAAAATTTGTAGATCATTGGCCCAAGTCTTCAATAAGTTCTCCACAATGACAATATGCCCACATAGCAAAAATGCTAATTCTTCTAAACCACAAACTATACACACATTTTGGAATGCTAGAGCCCACTCAGCCTCCTTCACACCATGTTTTAAAATGTCTAGCTTGGGAATTAAAAAACTCTGCAACTCTATTAAGTTAGCTATCCTCTTCTCTTGTTCATTTATTTTTTATTGCAATTTGTGATTTATATTGCTAACCTTAGCACCAAATGTAGTAGCATGTTCATGTATAAAATTTTTTCAACAAGCAATCTAAGCTCCTACCGAGTTTCACATTTACCCCTCTCTAAATCTTTCAAGAACTGGGAAAAGTCAGAGATAGATTTGAGAATATTACTACCTTCATTTAATGCATCCTTTAACCGATTGACAACTAAAGTAAGTGTGTTCTTGTCTAAAATAATTGACTATGCTAACTTCTCTAATATCTTCTTCTCACATTCCTTCTCTTCTCTCAAAGTTGTAGCATCCTCTAAACTCTTTATTTACTCATTGATAGCAGTGACCAAATGTGCTAGTTACTCTATCAGTGTAGTAGTCTCATCATATGTCACATTTATTAGTAAATCTAAAAATATTTCTAGTAGAGAGAATCACCTATGCTTCTTACTGCATCCTTTTCTGTTTAGCTTTTGACATGATCACTATAGAAAATTCTATCATCTCCTTGGGGCTCATAGTGCTCAAGTCTACCTGTCCCTTAATCAGTATATCATGTTCATCAATGCTCATCTTTGACTATGAGGAAGGTGTTACCTTTTCTTGATCTTGTCACTTCTTAGTAGTTTCCTCCTCTTGTTCATGTTTTCCTTGCACACCATCATATGTAACTTCCTTTTATTTTACTTGTTCTTGTCGCTGATCATTTGTAGAAACTTTATCTTGTATATCATCAGTCATAGCCTGACATATACCCATGTTTACTAGATCTTCTTCCTTTTGTTCCTTATGTACATCTTATTGCCCATGTGATTCATGTTGATCTTGTGTATCCATGTGCTCATCTTGTATCTCCATGGAAGGGATATCACCTATATTGTCCATCTCATCTCAGATTTCCTCAAGTGTGATCTTCACACCATCATTAGTAAATCCCTTATCAGTTTGAGTCAACATTGGATCACTCTCTTTTTCTTTCACCAATTCCTCTTGAATGTCCATATGAATTTTTTCACTTTTATGCTTTACAAGACCTAAATGCCTTCTTATAATCTGCTTTATTTCATCCAATGCTGATTGGGTCTCCCCAACTAACAAATTTGCAACTCTTTTTCTGGTCCTAAATAAAGGCCTTACCTCTTTAATCCTAACATTTATTTCTTCCTTGGATGAGTCAAGTAATAGCCTCAGTAGAACACACTTTACTAACTCCATATCCTTTATAAGTCTTTCCTTCCAACTTGCATCGATTTGATCATATAAGGCATTAGGAATTTGTCCTTGCAGTTGGATTAAAACTTGACTTAGCCTATTCATGCTTGCATTTACAACATCCTCAACTTTCTTCTGATCTACCCCATCAAGTGAGTGATACTACTTATTAACTCCAACAAGTATCCCAAATTTAATAACATTTTGAATGATTGCGTTGACATAAGCTACCTTACTGGATTTAGAATTAACAATTTTAGTAGTGGGGGAACCTACCACCTTTGATTTCTTTCCTTTTGCCTTGATTTCCTTATGCTCTTTCTCAGATTATGTCCCTCCACTCTCTTCATCAACAACTTTCTCAACCCTCTTTGCCTTTTCCTTTTTCCTTTTACTTGTCACCTTTTGTATGCTTTGTCTCTTCTTATCTAGTGTAGTTTTAGGCTTAGCTCCCTTTACAAGTTTCTTTTCCTTTGTTTTTAAAAGAGGAGAACATTTCTCCTTCTTAAATTTTGTGGCACTTCTAGTTTGATGACCAATTGGGATACAATCGTGTTACAAGTAGTGGTTTCCATTGCACCAAAAGATCGATTGTTAATGCTTGATACAAACACTAGACTTATAGAATCCATAGGAGGCTGATAAAACATGTCACAAATCCTGCAAGGGATGCTAGCCCACTACCAACAATCCCCCTCCCAATGTCATTCGCCATGGCGTGTGTGATTCAAAACTATGACCAAGCTCTGATAGCACTTGTTCCAAGTAGTAATTGTCATTGCACCAAAAGATCAACATGTTAATGTCTGATACAACCACTAGACTTATATAATCCATAGGAGGCTATTAAACCATGTGAAAAATCCTACGAGGGACATTGGCCCACTTCCAAAAAACCTATTGCACCAACAACTTCAATATCATCATCATATTTTGCTGCACCAGATGTACTAGCTTGCTCTGCAGCATGTTTAGCTCTTGTTTTCTCAATTTGTTCTTTTGTGAAACCTTTTCGAATCATTAATTTCTCACCTTTCTTTCAATAATAGGTTTTTGATGTAACTACAAGCCTTTCTCTCTACCCTAATTTCAACTAGGGTCTTCAATAGGACTCTTCTCTAGCCTAGTAGGGATCTTCTCTAACCCTAACTTCTAAGGTTCCTCTTCTCAAGAACCTCCTCTAATTCAGCTTGAGTCCACCAATCAAGAAAATACAACATGCTTCATAAAGCCCCTTTGAGATCTCTTCACTCCTCCTTCACTATCTGACCCATAAGATTCAAGATCATGCAAATATGGAGAGGTAGGCTTCAAATTAGGTCAATTGGATCCAATCCACTGTTTGTCCACACTTCTTGTAAAGAAACTCTAATCGAGTTCAAGAATTGCCTTCAAGAACACCCAAATAGGGCTACAAGCAATTAGGCCTATTTGGTCACCTTTTTTATAATAACTTCAAACACTTCCAAAAAAGTGCCCAAAAAAAATCCACTTATAGATACCCTTTATGGAACCCTTCAAGATTTTACTGGTTTCCACTTCCCAAACTATGCGTACACTAGGAAGCTATAATCATGCCTAAAATTTAGGGTTTCAAGGCCTTATGACTGTCTGCATAGGGGTTTGGTTTCTAGGTGCTTATAACTCTTCAACCAAACTCCTCCTTTGAGTTGGTACTTCTCCAAACAGCACTCCACCTCTCCACAATCTCAATTTGAATAATTCAATGCATTCAACCCACTGTAACTCACTTTCAATGCTCTACAGTCCCTAGCCATGCATCACAGGCTCGCTTAGGGAATCATTGCAAAAATGGAAGACAAGATTCCCAGGTCCCCTCCTTCTATACACATATAGTACAAGGAGTCACCTCACGCATTCCTAGATCTCGTACAATTTCTATGGTGGAAGGATGAGCTATGACTCCATTTGCATAGCCTGCTTGGTTCAGACTAGCGACAGGGCTTAAAAAAAAATAATTCACAAAAATAACTAATAAAAATTCAAAATGATAATATATTTCCATAGAGAATTCCAAATTGGACTACTCTAACTTATTCATTAATCACAGTAAGCAATCTAATCCATTAAAATACTCCAAACAAAGAAAAGCTCCAAATTACACAGAAAACTTGTCTCTCTTCAATTACTCTTCTCCCAAAATGTCATCCAACATTTTTCATAGGTCAAGGGAGGCCTCATATAGTTGACCACATCCCTATCTCAATGGTTTTAGACAGTTAAGAAACCACTTTGCTCAAAAATGTAATCATGCAACAAATGTTGTCAATGTTGTCAATGACAACATTGATAACTTTTACAACTTCTGGGTTTTGCATCAAAATTAGTCACTAACACATGAAACTCAACCAAAAGCCTATGTAAGGTAATTAAAACATCAATTAGGTATCCCAAACACTCCGTTGTCCAATTTGACTCTAGAATGCATAAATGCAACTTTTGTCACCATGATTGACAATATTGACAAATTTGGACAATACTTGAGACTTAGGTCCTAGATGACCTAATGAGACCTCCTAACCTATCACACCACACTTTAGGACCCCTAGACTTATTATCACACTAGTGGTTTGACTAGGACCACTACAAGACAAAAATCACATAAGAAGCCCTAGGTTACCCTTTACCCCTACCTAGGTGCTCCTGCACCATACTCCCCCACAAAGGAAAGTCATGTCACTCCCATGGAAAAATGTCTTTAGAGATGTCCACCTTTTTGAAGTTTGTATCTATAATCCATGTTGCTTTTGATGCAGGCCTATTATTCCACTTGATAAGGTGCTCCATGTACACCTTGTGTCTTGTAGTCTTCTTAGCACTAGAATCCCAAACCTTGTCTTCTTCTAACTGAGGCTTGGGAGGTAATACAGTAGCTTCAACATCACTACTGAACCCTTGACTTCTTTGACCTATCTTAGCTATTGGCCCTTTGAATTTGATAAAGTCTTGGACATTAAAAACAAGAGATATGCTTAATTCTAAAGGTAAGTCTATTTTGTATGCATTAGCCCCATATTTCTCTATGATCTTAAAAGGTCCCACCCTCTTCATTTGAAATTTAGTAGGCATACCTTTCTACAATCTGGATTTTTTCAACTAAACCATCACATAATCACCCACCTCAAATTGAATATCTCTTCTCTTTTCATCCACTTTGGCCTTCAACTTTTGTAAATTGTCTTGTATTGTCTTCTTGACTTGATCTTGTATCTCCTTCATGGTTTGAGTGAAGTCCTCCACATGTCCACTCCTATAATCCATGCCACCAAGATTCCTAATCTCACATATACCCCTTGGGTGCATGCCATAAACCACCTCAAATGGACTTTTCTATTCTTACTATCATTGTAAGCATACTCTGCTTGGGGAATGACCAAATCCCATGTCTGTCCATACTGTTTAGTTAGGCACCTCAATAGGTTACTCAACACTCTGTTGACCACCTCAGTTTGGCCATCTATTTGAGGATGGTAGGATGAACCAAATGAGAGATTAGTACCCAATCTATTCCATAATGTTTTCCAGAAATGGCTCATGAATTTCACATGCCTATCTGAAACAATACTTATGGGCAAACCCTGAATTCTCAAAATCTCCTTAAAGAACAAATATTCTATGGAAGCATCATGATAAGTCTTGTAGGGTATGAAGTGAATCATTTTACTAAATCTATCTACCACCACATAGACGCTGTCATATCCTTGCTTTGTCTTGGGTAGACCCACTATGAAGTCCATGCTCACACACTCCCATGGCCTATTTGGGACTGGTAAAAGTTGATATAAACCTACATTTCTCATTCTTCCTTTGGCTTTCATGCATACTACACACTTCTCCACATACCTAGTCACACCCCTTATTAATGTTGGCCAATGGTAAAATCTTTGTACAAGTTCCAAAGTCTTTTTCATACCAAAATGACCACTCAAGCTTCGATTATGTTTCTCCTCTATGAGATTTTCTCTCATTGAAATCCTTGGTACACACAATTGATTACCCTTAAATAACAGTCCATTTTGCAAATTAAAATCTGATAACTTGCTATGAAATGATTCTAAAAATCAGTACACACCTTGTAGGCTTCACCAAAGTCCACATCTTCCTTGTAGAGATCTCTGAAACTGTCAATGCCAATGCTATTCAACTGAACTTCTTGGATTGTCAACAATATTCTACTTAGTGCATCTACAACCTTGTTTAATTTCCCTTTCTTGTGCTTAATTGTAAAAGTGAATGCTTGTAAGTACTCAACCCATTTTAGATGTCTATTGCTCAGTTTCTCCTAAGTATTGATATAACTAAGGGCTTGGTTGTCAGTAAACACAAAAAAATATTTGGGTAACAGGTAATGCCTCCACTTCCTAAGGGACTGAGCTAAGGCATACAATTCTAATTCATAAGAAGAATATTTCTTCTTTGCTTCATTCAATTTTTCACTAAAAAAGGCTACTAGCCTACCTTCTTGGCTTAACACACCCCCTACTGCCATCCCACTTGCATCACACTCAATGGTAAACAAATTCTCAAAACTAGGCAACTTTAGAATAGGTTGTGTGGCTACTTTTTTTTTCAACAATTCAAAGGCTTTCTCAGCTTCTAAGGTCCACCTAAGCTTGGTTTTTATCCCACCCTTGATTGTATCTAACAATGGTACATAAGTACCACTAAATGTTTTAATAAATTTCCTATAAAACTAGACTAACCCATGGAAACTTCTTACCTTAGTAGCTGTAGTAGGTGGTGGCCAGTTTAGGATAGCTGCAACTTTGTCTTGATCCATCTTCAAGGACCCCTTGGACACTACAAAGCCCAAGTACACAAGTTCTTTCTTGAAGAACTCACATTTCTCAAGGTTAATAGCCAACTTCTCTTCATGTAACCTCTATAATAAATTGTCCACATGCTTGATATGCTCCTCTCTTGTTATGCTAAATATCAGTATATTATAATGATATACAACTACATACTTCCCTGTGAAGTCCCTGAGAACTTCATTCATGAGCCTCATGAATGTGCTTGGAGCATTTGTGAGGCCAAATGACTATTGGAAAGTTGAATCCTAGGAAGTATATGGCCTATTTTGTGTTGTCATTATGGCAACAAAGTCATATGAAGTTTTGACAGTAAACTATGAAATGAAAATTGACTAAGTGTAGAAGACAAAATAGAATAGTGACTTACAGTCGACTAGAGCATCAACGCACATGCATATGACCACATCAGGATATGCGCATTTAGACTTAAGCTCTATGTTATGTTTCTATGCTTATCCTATACATGCATGGTATGAAATGTCAGTACGGACAAGTTACAGAAAGAACAAGTACACTAGCAGTTCAAAATACAAACTATGAAGCCGACTTCATGATTTTGATTAGTGTGTAATATTTTGTTATGTAAAGGTTAAGTGCCTATTGTAATAAGTTTGTAATCATATATTAAACATTTTTTTAAACACACTTAAGCCAATTTATTTGGAAGCATTGTGTATTATGTTTTTGGGCCGACTATGGTCTTGTTTTGGGTCGCTTCTATTCAGGCATAAAGATATATGTATGTAATGCAAAGATACATTTGAAGTGTCATCAAAATAGTTAGAGAAGATGTATAGAAGAGTATTATGAAGATATTAGTATGAGATAGATCCCTTAAAGAAGTTAAAAGCATAAGCGCGTAACTAGAACTCATCAGACATCTGTGTCACATACATCAGTTCACTTTTGGATATAGTGCATATCTATTCTCAGGAGGTTGTAGCCTTCTTTCTCATTAAGTAGTGAGCTCTTGGACAGTGAGTCATCACCCCTAACAAGGTTTTTTGTAAAAGAATCCTAACAGGCTCAGAGCCTTAACCAGGTCATTGTACTTACATTGTAAAGACTACTCCTAACAGGGAAAATGAATTCTAACAGGTTCATTATACTAGTGCAATATTTGTGTTTACTAATTCCCACCAGAGTTTTCCTCTAATCAAGGTTTCCCCATAATCATATCTTGTCTTATGTGATCTTATGTTAAGATTAAAGTGTTATATGATTGATTTATATTTAAAGTTGCTGAAATTGAATAAATAGCTAAAGACTGATTCACCCCCCTCTCAGTGTTTCCAATAATTGGTATTAGAGCCTGGTCCTCAGAGAGAAATTTTTAACCACTTGAGGAGATCATGGATTCAGCAGAAGTCAAAAATCTGAAAAAGAATCTTGAAGCAGCCCTTGAATATCTAGACAGATCTGAGAAAGAAAATGAAGAACTTAAACTAAAATTTGATGGCTCACAAATGCTTATCAAGAAACTAAGGAAAGAACTAAAAGATTGCTCCACCAATGATTTGAAACTGAATGAAGAGAACATGTCTCTGAAAGATAAGATAGAATAATTGAATTTTAAGTTAACTGATAGCTTAATAGCTATTGAAGAGAAGAGAAAAGAAAACAAACAGTTGGATGAAGAACTCATGCAATCCAATATGAAAATCTTGGAATTAGAAAATATCAAGAACAAAATTGAATCTGAATTATCAGGAGCAAAAGACAAGATTGATAAACTACACACAAGCTCTGATCTGATTCAATCATAGATCTATGCACAAAATCTAAAAAGTGATACCACTGGTATGGGATACAGTTTAGCTCAAATTGAGATCAACTCATTACAAGAAAGAAAGAAAGCTCAAACAGAATCTTTAGAAGAAAAGAAAACTGTAAATCATGAAGAGACTAAAGTAGAATCACAAAAAGAAAATAACAAGGTAGTCAATCATACTTTCTATGCTTGTAAGAAACATGGAAACTTGGCAAGAGATTGTAAGAATGTAAGACCCTTCAATGGTTACTGTTACTCCTGCAATAAGTTTGGTCATAGGGCTATTCATTGCAGAACAAATAAAAGAAATCAGCGACAATTGAATCAAAGGAATCAAACTCAATTCAATCAGAGAAATCAACCTCAAAGAAAATTGTAGAACATTACATGTCAGATATGTAACTACAATGGACACACAACCAAGAAATAAAACATGATGAATCACAACATTAGACCTCGTATCATTTGTCACTCATGTGGAAAAGCTGGACATATCTCAAGGTTTTGAAGATCAAGGACAAAAGGACAAGAGAATCCCAAGAAGTCTTTGTTTGAAGAATCAGGAGAAGTCAAGTTTGTGGAAGCTAAAGCTAACTCAGATAAAATATGGGTTGAAGTAAAGAAGGCTAATGAAGAGAACAAGGTAGCAGATGCATCCTCAGTGGATGCACCTTCTACTTCTGAATAGTTGACCCTCATGGTCTTAGGAGGAGCTATTCTAGCTTTGAACCCCTGCGTGACTGGTATACTCACCTCTAAGTATGTGCCTATGGATTCATGCATGAAATCATGAATTAAGGTTGTATTCATTCACACATTGCCTTTACTTCATTCAGAACAATTTTTGAAATTCTCTCTGTAAACCGCTTTACAGCAATGAGCATTAAATGCAATTGATCTTTATATAAATTGGCAAAAGATCTTAAAAACCTCACTTTTCATTTGAGATTGAAGCATTCAAAAAGTAGATAAGCATCAAGCATCAAATCACTACAGCTTAAAGGATTAATTGGTTTGTGAATGGATTAACGATTGGATCAGAACCCTAGCAGTCTCACCATTTCAGAATCATCGTAAAACCCTACTTAACCTAGTTGCAAGTAAGTATGACAACCCCTATTGTATTCAGCATTACTAAGAGGAAGAGATTTATTTTTAAGAAGAATCCATTCAAGTCCATATTAGATGATGTTGAAGGAACATTCTCTAGGACTGTTCTTGGAGTCGTACATGTAGAAGACATCCACACATATGTTTATTGCAAGAAGGAAATAGTTGGAGACAACAACATTGCATCTCTCATGTATTCTATGATGAAACCAAACTATACATTCAAGGATGAATACGTGCATCTCACTGATAACCCTATCTTTGAGTATTCCAATGCGCATGAGTTCTATGAGCCAGAATGGGTAAAGATATTACTAAGCAGGATACATGATTATCTATACTGAATAGGTGAGGTTCCTGTCTGCATCACTGTAGATTTAATTCATGAGATGACTGGACTTCCCAAGACTAGACCAACTCTTCCTAATGGAAAGGATGTCAAGAATCAGGTTGAACAAGTCTTCTTATCTAGAAGTGATAGGCGCGGCATAACTGTTGATCCCATCAAGGAGAAAGACATAAAACTACTCACTATGATACTTGGATACAAGTTTCAGCAAGCAAGCAGACTAAATAGTGTGTCTGCAATAATAGTTCTGGCAACAATAAGGATAGTAAGAGATAACACTTAGTACAACCTCTATAAATTATTGTGCACACAACTGATAGATAATATCAAAGCCATTAAGCATGATAAGAGTAGGATATTTAGGTTTGGCTCTTTGTTCATCTATTTGTACTTCCACATTGTTGGTAAAGTTTCAAATCTTTATCTAGATAAAAGAAAGCCTACTATGTCTCAAATATCTGTAAAAGCTACATTAGAAAGTAGTGCAAAAGACTCTATGGACATGGATATCAAAACTTTCAGGATCAAGATGCAGAAGAGGTTCAGGCTACCTGAGAAGATAGTTGAGAAATACAAAGACACCATATGCTTCATGGTGGATACTGACTATACTTGTATGGAGGTAGTTGAGCCTAGGACAAAATGGATTCACCCTCTTGGTTATGAAGTCGAAGAACATGTTTTGGAAGGTTATGCACAAGTCCTCCTATCTACGCCCAAGGATCCCAATGAACCTAGATGGGGCACTTATAGAGAAAAGACAAATCAAGTTGATTTTGTCGTATAAAGTGCTAACAACAAAAGGAAGGCATCAAGGATTACCTCAAACATCCTAAAAGTTCACGGTGTCACAAAAGAAGATCTTGATAGAGCTAGAGAAGCTAAGATTGCGAAAGAACTTGAGAAGACTCCCACAAAAGTTAAAACAAAAAAGGCTGATGATATGCCTAAGAAGAAGAAGAAGAAATCAAATGAAGATACATCTGTGCCATCAACTACTATTGATCTGGAAGCATATCCACCATCAGTACCTAGAAAGATGGCTAGAAGGAAGAAGAAAGTTCCCACAAGTCATCCATCCTCAAGAACTACAAGGAGAAAGGTAAAGAACACACAAGCCCTTCCTGAGGTAGGTTTCAGACCTAATCTTAATGTCTTAAGGAATATAATTGTTAATGAATGAAGACTAGAATCTCTCAAGAATGTATATGAAAAATATCAAGAGATAGACAAATCAAAGATTCATTCTATGATCATCTCTCACATGATTAAGTTCAAAAGGATAGTATTGGAACTCAAAACTGTCATACCAGACAAGGTATGGAACATACTTGATATGTTAAAGAGGAAAGCAATTGGAGAGGATATGAGGATATGAGAAGAAACATTGGATAGTCTTCTCCCAGTGTGCTCACATGATGAGAAAGTCATTTTGTTGGATTTAGTAAAGCCGCACCTAAGAACCAAAATAGGAATTATTCATATCATGAACAAGGAGTATGATCTGGTCGGTGAAGAAACACATAAAGCATTTGAGTAGGTATTTTTGAATAAACATATGTATCCATCAATGACTCCCACAGCCAAGGCAACTCCAATTCCTCCTAAACAGGTTGCAAAACCTATAATTCAAAATGCACCTAAGACAGGTCCATAGGTGTTAGTGCCCTCAGTCTCAATAACTTCTGATACAACAAAAGATTTAGAGGATACTATAGTGATTGATAATATCAATATATCCATGACAACCTCTGATAATGATATGGACAAAGTTGATAGAGAATTTGTAAGCACTGAAGGAACAAAGGAGGTATGCACTAATGACACATCCTTATAGCAAGATGAAGTCCCCCTAATGATTCAACAGATCTAAATAAAGAACAAGACAATGAAACTAATGAGATACCAGTTATGGAAATCCCAGTAAAAAGTGAATGCATGGATACTAGTCAGAATAATATATTCACACCATCCATTCAACCATCAAACTCATTATTGTCAAGTTTAACTCCTGACTCAGCGAGTTTGTATGCTTGGGGAGAAGAAGACCTAATCAAGATCAGTGTCCTAGCCATGGAAAAGGCCAAAGAGAAATAGATTATGAGGAATCGTCTCTTCTTGGAATCAATAAACATTCTAAATGACGTAGTACCTACAGACAAGAAAGTAGCAAAAATTTAGTCAGTTGATTATGTAGACAGTATACTAACAAGCTTCAAAGTACATTTTACAAGCTTAGTAGACTCAGCTACTAGAATTGTAGAAGATGAGTGAAAAAAGGAAAGATTGCATGAACTGGTAAAGAATTTTTCCTTAGACTTAAAGTCATTGAAGATTGGTCAGTCTATGTTGAAAGAGTTGGTAGCTAAAGGCAGAAATGTAATAGGTAACTGCATGGACATAGTGAAATTCACCTCTAAACATATCAAGAAGATAGAAGAGGCAGATATTTTGGTTGACAGTATTAGAAAATTAGTTGAAACAACCACACAAGCAATAAACATCTACAACAGTATCTATTAAGGTTGGCTGGACAAGATTGAAAAGGAAAAATTCAAGATTAATAAGATAGGAATCAGGCAAAGCCAACTGAGAAATGCACTAGCACCCTCCTTAGCAGTTCTAGATGAGAACATCAAATAGATTGATGCTACAATTGTCACATATGATCAAGGTCCCTACATGGACCTGATAAAAATGGAGAAGCTCACTTATACTCTATGCGCCCATCTCCAGACAGTTGATACAATGAAGGCATTCTGGCCGAAAGAGATCTAGTCTCTTCAGATTGGTTATCCAGATGTATACATGGAGTAAGTATTTAAAAGACTTACAATCCTATCACCTTTGTCATTAATGTCAAATGGGAAATAATGAATGTATGAGGAAAAGTGTATATATATGCAAAGAAATATATATTATATGTTAAGAGAAGAAAATATAAAGTTCTTTGATGTTAGTTAATTTTGAGTAACTTTGCCACATTCCTTTGTTTCCATTAATGAAAAAGGGGGAGATTGTTGGAAAGTTGACTCCTAGGAAGTATATGGCCTATTTTTTGTTGTCATTATGGCAACAAAGTCATATGAAGTTTTGACAGTAAACTATGAAGTGAAAATTGACTAAGTGTAGAAGACAGAATAGAACAGTGACTTACAGTCGATCAGAGCATCAACGCACATGCGTACGACCACATCAGGATATGTGCATTTAGAATTAAGCTCTATGTTATGTTGTTATGCTTATCCTATACACACATGGTATGGAATGTCAGTACAGATAAGTTACAGAAAGAACAAGTACACTAGCAGTTCAGAATATAAAGTATGAAGCTGACTTCATGATTTTGATTAGCGTGTAATATTTTGTTATGTAAAGGCTAAGTGCCTATTGTAATAAGTTTGTAATCATATATTAAACATTGTTGTAAACATGCTTAAGAAAATTTATTTGGAAGCATTGTGTATTATGTTTTTGCGCCGACTATGGTCTTATTTTGAGTCGCGTCTATTCAAACATAAATATATAT
>MU223265.1:1080223-1094900 GCA_018584345.1 Thuja plicata
AAGAATTTAAGAGCATAAGCAAGTAACTGGAACTGATCAGACATCTGTGTCACATACAGTAGTTCACTTTTGGATATAGTACATATCTATTCTCAAGAGGTTGTATCCTTCTTTCTCATTGAGCAGTGAGCTCTTGGATAGTGAGTCCTCACCCCTAATAGGTTTGTTTGTAAAAGACTCCTAATCGGGTTAGAACCTTATCCAGGTCATTGTACTTACATTTTAAGGACTTCTCCTAATAGGGAAAATGAACTCTAACAGGTTCATTATACTAGTGCAATATTTGTGGGTACTAATTCCCACTGGGGTTTTCCTCAAATCAAGGTTTCCCCGTAATCATATCTTGTGTTATGTGATCTTATGTTAAGCTTCAAGTGTTATATGATTAATTTATGTTTAAATTTTTTGAAATTGAATAAATAGATAAACACTGATTCACCACCCCCTCTCAGTGTTTCCAACAATGACATCACAAGCCACTCATACAATCCAATTGTAGTCTTGATTGCCATTTTCCATTCATCTCCCTCTTTCACCCTGATTTGGTGATAACCAGTTTTCAAATCAAGCTTAGTGAAGTAAATTTCCCCTCAAAGGAAATCCATGAGATCCTCAATCCTAGGTATGGGGAGCCTATACCTTATTTTAATTCTATTTATAGCTCTTGAATCTATGCAAAGTCTCCATTTTCTAGCCTTCTTGGATGCCAACGCAACCGGGACTGCACATGGACTTATACTCTTCTTGACCAAACCTTGATCCAAGAGTTCTTGCACTTGCCTTGAAACTTCCAAATTTTGATTAGGGGTAAGCTTATAAGCTGCCTTATTAGGAAAATATGAACCAGGGACAAATTCTATCTGATGACTTATCACTCTTCTAGGAGGTAGGGCTGTAGGAGTTCCATCACTCATTATATCTCTATACTTCTCAATCAATTCTTGAATCTCTGATGGTAAAGATTCCTTGATTGGTTTCTCCTCTTCTTGGGCTATGGCTCATCCTCTTCCAACAAAGATCGAATCTTAAAAGTTCTGCCTCCTTTCTTGAGTGTTATAGAATTCTCCTTCCCATCATACACTCCCCCATTATCATATTTCCAAGGCCTTCTTAGTAGCAAATGGAAAGCATCCATTGGTAAGATGTCACAAAGAAAGTTGTCCTTATAATCTGCTATTGAAAACTCAACCCATGTTTGTTCATTCACCAATACACTTTGGAATTTATTGATCCATCTCACCTTGTATGGATTCACATGGGGTACTTTGGTTAGGTTGAGTTTATATACTACCTCCTCTGATATGATGTTATTTGTGGAGCCTAAATCCACAATCACCTTACAAACTTTGCCAAGGATCTTGCATCTTATCCTAAACAAAGCCCTCCTATGTTTAGGTTCATCCTTGACTGGTTGCCTTATCAAAACCCTCCTAAACATCATATTTTCACCCATCTCTGAATCTAGATGATCAATCTCAGGTGCCTTGACACTTGAAGTGTCCTCATGAGCATAGACCACTCTCTTGTCATGATTTGATGTAGAAGGCTTCTTAGGACATATATATGCTGGGTGGCTTAACTGACCATAGTTGTAACACTTCATACTTGAAAATTATGAGTTACTTCTACCTCCTCTTCCTCTTCTAGGGCCTCCTTGATTACCCCTACCTCTGGTATAAATCCCTCTTGGAGTACTTTCACTACTATGCTCTGTCAATTTGGTTTCACCTTGGGTTCTTGGCTCATTACCTTTGCCTTGATAACCTCCCCTTTGACGTTGTTGGTCTCTTCCTCTACCTCTATTTTTGAAGTTAGAATCACCTTTCTTTCTATTATTTTCCTCCACCTTTAGAGCTAATTGATGACACCTCTGAACTATGGTTGGTGTCCATAAACTAATCTCTTCTTGGATGTTCCATTTCAATCCACCCAAGTACCTTGCAACCTTAATTGATTCTTTTTCTTATTGCTTGGATCTAAGATACAATCTCTGAAACTCCTCTTTATAAGAGGCCAAATCCATGTCTTTTTGTTTCAGATTCTTCCTTTTCCTATGGAGTTGGATTTCAAAGTCCTCTGGAAAATAATTTTCCTTCAGCTTGGTCACCATGGAATTTCAATTTGCTATAGGCTGCTTTCCTATTTTTATCCTTTCATATTGAATATACTTCCACCATGTTAGGGCTGACCCTCTGAGTCTTGACTTGGCCACCTTAATCTTTTGTTCCTCTGTCACACCTTCACACTTGAAATGGTTCTCCATTCCTTCAATCCAATCCATCACTGCTTCAATGTCCATCTTCCCACTAAACAATGGTATTCCCTCCAATGCCTTCCCTCCTAGGGATTTTATGGATTTTAGGAAGGGTTCTTCATTCAAGACATGGTTTGGTTCAGGGATAATGTCTTCCTCAACAATATTTTCACCCCTATCACTACTTTCAACATCTTTTTTCCTAGCTGCATTAGCAACTTATTCTATCCTTATCTTCATTCTGTGTAAGGCTTCTTCAAGGAGTTTTTTATTCTCCTTTTTCTCATCCACCTATTTAGCTAGCTCTGCATTAGTCACCATGCTTGAATCTCCCATTGATTCACCAGTAGCTACAGACATACACTATTTTCCCAAGTCTTCAACTTGCTCTGATACCACTCTGATGTAACTACAATCCTTCCTCTCTACCCTAATCTCAACTAGAGTCTTCAATAGACCTCTTATATATCCTAGTAGGGATCTTCTCTAACCATAACCTCTAATGTTCCTCTTCTCAAGAACCTCCTCTAATTGAGCTTGAGTCCACCAATCAAGAAAACACAACATGCTTCACAAAGCCCCATGGAGATCTCTTCACTCCTCCTTCACTATCTAACTCATAAGGTTCAAGATCATGCAAATATGGAGAGGTAGGCTTCAAATTAGGTCAATTGGATCTAATCCATTGTTTGTCCACACTTCTTGCAAAGAAAAATCTAATCAAGTTCAAGAATTGCCTTCAAGAACACCCAAATATGGCTACAAGCAGTTAGGCCTATTTGGTCACCTTTTTGCTAATAAATTCAAACACTTCCAAAAAATCACCCAAAAAATCTCCTCTTATAGACACCCTTTATGGAACCCTTCAATATTTTACTGGTTTCCACTCCCCAAACTGTGCGTACAATGGGAAGCCATAATCATTCCTAAAATTTAGGGTTTCAAGGTCTTATGACTGTCTACATAGGGGTTTGCTTTCTGGGTGCTTAGAACTATTCAACCAAAATTATCCTTCAATTTGGGACTTCTCCAAACATCAATCCACCTCTCCACAATATCAAGTTGAAGCATTTGATCCATTCAACCCACTGTAACTCATTTGCAATGCTCTGTAGTCCCTAGCCATGTATCACAGGCTCGCCTAGGGCATCATTGTAAAAATGGAAGACAAGATTCCCAGGGCCCCTCCTTCTACACACATATAGTACAAGGAATAACCTTACCCATTCCAAGAGCCCATACAATTTCTATGATGGAAGGATGAGCTTTGACTCCATTTGCATAGCCTACCTGGTTTAGACCAACGACAGGGTTTAAAAAATAATAATTTGCAAAACAAAATAAGAACACTTCAAAATGATAATCTATTGCCACAAAAAATTCCAAATTGGACTACTCTAAATTATTCATTAAGCACAGTAAGCAATCTAATCCTTTAAAATACTCCAAACAAAGAAAAGCTCCAAATTACATAGAAAACTTATCTCTCATCAATTACTCTTCTTCCAAAATGTCATCCAAATTTTTTCATAGGTCGAGGGAGGTCTCATATAGTTGACCAAATCCATATCTCAATGGTTTCAGATAGTTAAGAAACCACTTTGCTAAAAAATGTAATCATGCAACAAATGTTGTCAATGACAACATTGACAACTTTTGGGTTTTGCATACAAACTTGGTCACTAACACATGAAACTCAACCAAAATCCTATCTAAGGTAATTAAAACATCAAATAGGTCTCCCAAACACTCCCTTGTCTAATTTGACTCTAAAATGCATAAATGCAACTTTTGTCACCATGATTGACAATATTGACAAATTTGGACCATACTTGACACTTAGGTCCTAGATGACCTAATGAGACCTCCTAATCTATCACACCACACTTTAGGACCCATATTCCTATTATTGCACTAGTGGTTTGGCTTAGACCACTACAAGCCAAAAATTGCATAAGAATCCCTAGGTTACCCTTTATCCCTACCTAGGTGCTCCTGCACTAGGTTCCATCAAATCATTATGCACTTTAGGAGACTTCTCTTGATATGTCCCAAACCTTGGAGTCTTGGGATCTATCGGTTGAGCTAAGAAATTCTCTACATACATAGTCATAATGTCTCTATCCACTTCATAACCCTTAGGCATCACCCGTGAGGTCCTTGACTGAACTTATTCCATCAAACAAGTGTCTTTATCTACCATGAAGCAAATAGTGTCCTTATACGTTTTAGAAAATTAGACGGTATCCTTTCTTTTTCATGCATCTTCTTCTGAAATTATTTAAGGTAACCCCATACATTGCCAGTGAAATCATTTCCTAATATTTTGATATTTTTATTAATTTTAATAAAAGTTGGAGTATTCATTGACCATGTAATGTTACCGATACTAGGGAACATCTTTTGAAAACAAAAAAACAAACACATGATCACCTGACCATACTTGAACTTTTGTCCCTTATCCTTTTTAATCTTTTCCATATTCATTGGTAACTTCTCTCTCATAGCTTCAACCAAATCATAATCCTCATTTTCCTTGATCATCATATGGGTTGTATGAATAGCACCACCAAGTATACTATTCATATGACTAGAGTGATACACCTTTTAGCCAATAACCATAGATGCATACTTTACCTCTTCATCTGTAATATAATTCAAAGTCATCACACAACCATCCCACTTATATTCTATCACTCTGATCACTTCATCTTTAGGAATGGTGTGAAGAACATGCACATCACTGGCTGAGCGTAGACCAGTTACATCACTGATTACTTCCTTTGTGATTTTATGTGGTTAGTCTAACGACATGAATTGGTCACGAATTCTTCTTAGAACATACATGGCCTGATCATCTTCAAATTCATTAGGGTAATTGACTACATGATGAAAACCTTTATCAATGATGTATTTATGCTTATCCTTCAACATTAATTTATCATCACATAACTTCTTATATTGTTCATGTATTTCCCCTGATCCTATATCTTCCAACTTGCAATGAATAAATGCTCTAACATCTTCTACATGTAAAAAACGATAGGGAACATTATATAGGGCACCCATTGGGTCATTTTCCATCGATTTGAATGGATGTTTCTTAAACTCTAGTTGTGGCTTCTCAATAACATTGATTAACTTAGGAGTAGCCATCTTAAATTTTCAAAAAACACTTCAAACAATTCGCAACTAGGGTTCTTGCTGAAGAACACGACATCACCCAATTGATTTTCTCTTCTAGATCAACACAAGAAATCTCTCCTTATCGCTTGGATATCTGAAAATGGATCAAACAATGCTACTTTTTCTCCACACAAATCTCAACAATGTTCAAGGTGAAAATGAGATCCAAAATAGTCTTTTTATCTACCTTCACATGCGTATATTAAATGCACTTACCGATAGAACTTATCTTTTCACCCATTGATCCAAAAACTAATTACCCATGTTCAAAACATCATGAAATTTTATGAAAGCTTCATAATACACTCCAAAAGACCTTATTGCATCTAAAATACTGATAAATCTTACCATACACCTATAGGGGTCCAAAGATGGATTCAACAATACTTGTTCCCCCTAGAAGCCACATGAAGGCTTAGTTTGATGATGAATTCTCCACACCAGATGGAGATGTAGATCCCTCTGATGTCTTACTGCCTTCCTTCTACCATATCTTGTTTATCTCTTTCCCAACCTTTTCTACATTCACAATCTTCTTTTCTTTCTGATTGCTTGACTGGTTTAGTGATTGGTTCCTTGACCAACAGTTCCTTGATAGATGTCCAATCTTGTGACAATGAAAACATGCCATACCAATTGATCTCCATGGTCCATCATTAAATCTTGAAAACCTTATTCCGCAATTCACAACCATGTGTCCATAGTTACCACAGATTGACCATATGACATATAATTGCCTCTCCCTTTGATAAGGTCTTTCCTGATTCACATGTGACCTTTGATTGTACACTCTTGACCTGCACTCATCAATTTTGTACCCATATTTTTTTTGCAGTTGTAACAGTAAGCATCAAATCTACTAGCTTTACTACTGTATCTAGATATACAATCATGAGCAGTATGTCCATACTTATTGTCATGCCCCGCCAGGGAACCAGGAAGAAAAATAGAAAAGTTACTCAGTTAAGATTCATAACAAAGTAGTAAACTTATATATATATATATATATATATATATATATATATATATATTTGTTTTTAAGTTCTAAAGTTACAAATTTCAATTATAGATTCTTCCTAGGTTCCCCAATGAACAAGACTTAACCATAACTTTTATTATTAAAGAAAGGACATAAGGTTTCATAACTTTCATTATACCATAGTCACTAACATATTCATTTTTATAAACCTTTGTTTGTCTAAATCATTTTAACTTGTAGCATTTCAAGATTTCTTTCTTTTCAGACTTTTAAAAGAAGTATGCATAAAGTAATGAGCTTCTCTAATAACCATTGCATGCCATTTAGAAATAAACAATCATTGCATTTACAATATCAATATAGCCAATTCTTTTATTCTCTTTTATCACCATGAAGCATCATAATTCTAGCATATTTTCCATAACCAAGATCACTTCTTTTCCTTAGTAAATACATTATTTACATTGAAAGATAGTTTATCCCTTTTCCTTTTTCCTAAAACTATCGATACCATTACATCAATATGAAATATATGAAATATTGATTTACATTCATCTCCTCTTGGGAGGTTACATTAATGGAATATTATTACATGATTAACAACAAGGAACAATAAGAAAGTCTTCATCTTCCGCAAATTTGGAGAAAGCACAAGAAGGGTCCATCCACATCTCTATGAACAATACCTTTATAAAATTTTTACCACCCAACCACGTGGATATACAAAAAGGATCCACTCCCCCGTGCTAGGAGATAAGCACCATGATCCACGCAAGAAGGTGATAACTAGGCCATTCCTAAGGAGAGGGTAGTGCATTTCCCCAAAACATAATTGAAAACATGAGAAGAATACATAGACATGAAACACATCAGAAAAAGATCTAAGACACACTAGGTGAGTGTCATCGCATAGCCCTCACCCCTTGGGTTACCCTGGTCAGCCCCTCTGGGCCCCAGCCCCCAAGTAGGCACATGCGAAACCAAACATCTCTCATAGGGACAAGACTGTCAGATTGTGCTATCACAATAGAACCTTCTCCCACTCCCATTCATAGCCTTTACTAGCACTACCAGCATGGGCGAGGCTTATCTTATTAATGTGTAATTCCCTTCCCATAAATAAGTATTGTTATCACTGGATTAAACAACTCCACAATGGGTTACCCTGGTAATAGCCACTTAGGGCCCCAACCTCCACTATGAGCCACTCAGCTAGTGTTCCTAGGTTTCCTACCTCTATCAAACTTGTCAAAACACATAAGGATAAGCAGAAAAAGTATACAAGAGTTCATAACTTCCACATGGAGCATAGAGAAAGTCACGCAAGGTTTCTAGGGTACTAGAAACAACCCTAACCCTAATCAGGGTTCCAAATCTTATAACAAGCTTATAAATGATCATAAACATAACAACATGTACAAATAGGGTATTCTAAAAGTAAGAAAAACTTCTAGGGCCAACCCTGGGTCAAAACCAAACCATAAACCCTTCTGAAAACCCTAAAACACAAACTGGAAGAGTCCTCTGCAGGTGGAACCCTAAGCTGTGCATGTGGTGCCCTAAGTTGCATAGGTGGTGACCTAATCTGTGCAGGTGGTAAAACCTATGTAGGTGGTGCTTCCTATGTAGGTGGTCACATATCCTACACAGGTGGTACCTAATTCTACGCAGGTGGTCAGGACCTGTGCATCCTCCAGGTAGCAACCTTCAGATTTGACCTTCCGGGTAAAACTAGATAAGATGCAGGCCCAGAAGGCAGAATCAAAGAGATAAATTGTTGGTATTCCTTAGTTCCCCTTCTAAAGAATCCCTCAAACCCATCTACCCTTATGGAAAATCTTCTTAGTTTCTGCCTGAACATGCAAGATGCAGAAAGGTGACCACCAAAGATAAAGTTCTAACTAAGAAGTAGTCTGCATATTACCTACAGAATGGGGTTCTATCTAGAAGAAAATACATTCTAAGATGGAAATACATAGAGAAGAGAAATTATACAACAACTCATAAACTAAAATAATTATCAGGTATACTTCCATTATTGCATTCATATGAGATAGCATAGACATCCAAATAAACACAAAAGAGTTCCACTGTTCATATAACCATAGAAGACAGTAAACAATCATAGCAATTAAATAGACAATATTCTCTTTTTCGGGTAGAGCCTACCTGGAGTCCTACGGAGAAACCTTTGACACAATCCATTTCTATTCTCCCAATCCCATGCTCCTCCCGCCTTTTAACCAATCGGATCCTCTCCCAATGTTTCCCTCTATCCTTCTAATAGTTTTTAGATATGTCTAAAGTTCTCTGAATAGAATTTTCCTCTCCCTTCCTCCTAAATCCTAATTAGTATATCCCCTTAATATAAATACGTTGTAGGATTGGTTTCCCAGGAATTTCAACCGATGCAACCATCCATAACTATTTACTGGTTATTAGTTTTGAACACAATAGTCTTTAGATAATTTTAATGAATAGGTAGTTTCCTGAGAACACTTTAGTTAAATTACTTCCTTAGTTACTTTATGTTTTATTTCATGCTTAAGGTAATCTCTTATTATTTATTCCACGTTTTACCTTGATTATTTACTTTCCCTATTAAAAGAATAATGTAATTTCATATGACAATTAATTTATTTTCTTAAAACAAGAAAGGCACATAATGAATAATTACATACACACATCCATTTATTAAGCCATTAATATAGGCATATTTATAGAATTACATAAATATATTTATATATAGACATATGCATATGTGTGCACCCATATGCCTATGTGTACATATAACCAAGAAAATATTATTATCATTAAAAATCACACATTATTTAAATACATTAGAAAAGGTATATTACCATGCATATATAACTCCATCATACCATCCAATAATTATTAACCAACAATTCAACCACAAACAATATTCACCTAGCTCTAGGGATTATAACAAATATCCATAATTGACCAAATGCCAAGCATCAATAAATGGAAATCAATGCATAATAAAAGACAATTCTCAAAAGGACCCAACCCGGGAACAGGGATCAAGGCAAGGCCTATTCTTGTAGAACCAGGTGTTATCTCCATCACAACAACGATCAAGGATTTAGAGAGCATGCTCAGACCTGTGGAGCCAGGTGGAGATGATGCTCGGTACCTGCAATCCTACATCACCAAGCAGAGATAAACATGCATAGAAACATATATATACATATATAAGACATTGAAAACAGATGACTAGGATCGATACATCGTGTGGACCTTAGCTAAGTGAGTAACTACGACTTTGTCCTAAGTCATGAAAACACATCTGACATATATGCCAAAAGTAAAACATCATAAAATATTCTTGAAAGCATGTTAGTCAAAATAGAACATTATAAGTGGGAAAGGTTAGAATACCATTTATTGCATATAACAATTCTTTTTTTTTTTTTTTTTTCAGAAAGACATTAATCATGAATACATATATAAAAAAATCTAACTAAGCATAATATCATCTAGATCTATCAAAATGTAAACAACTGAAATCATATAGTTTATGTGAAAATGTCCAACTTAAAAATAATAGTATAGTCATCCGAGAGGTTATTACATCCTCCCCCCTAGAATTAGGCTTACTCCTGGAAGCCTACAAATAGATAAGGATAGTGAACTCTAAGTTTAGCAACATCCTCCCAAGTTGCTGAGGTCTTGTCATTAGGATCTCATTGGACCCTTGCCTGATCTATAGTACAAACCTTGGTGGTTAGAGTCCATTGCTGTAGGATACGTATTAGCTCCAAAGACAGCTGCCCATTCGCTACCTGTAAAGTATTCCAGTCCAGGACATGAGTCAAATCAGGAATATATCTCCTAAGCACAGAAACATGAAATACATCATAAATACAAGCAAGGCTCGGTGGAAAGACATGTTGATAAGAAACTGGTCCTATCCTTTCAAGGATCTCAAAGGGACCAAAAAATTAGGGTGCTAGCTTAGAGCCTTTTCCATAGCGGATAGGACTCTTTCGCAGTCTCACCCTGAGGAAAACTCTGTCTCCTCGAGAGAAATGTACATCTGATCTGTGAGCATCAACATATTTCTTTTGTCTATCCTATGTGGTAATAATGTGTTCCCTGATCTGCTCTACCTGTTGTTCCATATCCCGTAACATTTCCGTTCCAAGGAGTACCCTGTCTTCCAATCGATCCCACCTCAAAGGGGTGCGAAAAGGATGACCATACAAGGCCTAAAATGGAGACATACCGATGGAGCTATGGTATCCATTATTATAAGAAATTTCCACCAAGTATAAGTAATCTTCCCAAATGGTCTGCCTATCCATCACATACATCCTGAGCATATCTTCAAGAACCTGATTAACCTGTTTGGTTTGACCATCCATCTCTGGGTGATAGGCTAAGATAAAGTTGAGTTGAGTCCCTAATGCCTGTTGTAGGGAAGTCCAAAGTGCGGATGTGAAAATGGGATCTTGATCAGAAATAATCTTTCTAGGGATACCATGAAGTCTTACTATGTCCTTCAAAAATAGTCTAGCTACTGCACCTGCTGTGTAAGAGGACTGCATGGGAGTGAAATGGGATACCTTTTTAATTTGGTCAATTGTAACCATGATGGAATCATGTCTTCATGTGGTAATAGGAAGTCCCACAATGAAATCCATGGAGATAATATCCCATTTCCATTCTGGAACAATATGGGACTGCAGGAGGCCTGTCGGATGTTGATGCTCAGCCTTCACTCTCTAACACTCTAGACATCTTGCTACATAATCTTCTATGTCCCTCTTCATCCCTGCCCAATAGTATAACTGACATAGGTCAAAAAATTGTTTCTTCACTCCTGGATGTGCTAAATAGGGTGCTCTGTGGCTTTATGCTAAGATAACTGTGCGAAGGTCACCTGATAAAGGCACATAGATTCAACTGTGATGTCATAATAGCCCATTGGGGTCTAATAAATACCTTGTGAAGTGCCCCTCTAGGGGTCTTCATAATTCTAGTTCTTCCTTAACCTCCTTATACCATTAGTCTTTAATGAGGGCTTGCTGGATTTGGTTTCCCAAGTCCGTGCTGAGGGAGATTGCTATCAAGGTATGCCTATGCCAGCTCAGGGCATCAGCCACAACATTAGTTTTCCCCTGGATATACTTAACCTCAAAATCATTTCACACAAGAATCCTATCCATTTGGGTTGTCTAGCATCGAGGTTAGGTTGAGTGAAAATGTATTGGAGACTACGGTGATCCGTATGGAGTTCAAAATTGTGCCCTAACAAGAAGTGCCTCCATTTCACTAAGGCATGAATAACTACTGCCAATTCCAGGTCATGGGTGGGGTAGTTAAGCTCATGGTCCCTTAGCTTCTGAGACTCATAAGCGATAACTTGTCCTTCCTACATAAGGACTACCCCAATCCCTTCTAGAGAAGCATTGGTACAAACCATAAAATTTCTTGAGGGTTCCAAAACTCTTAGGATGGGTGCACTGGTCAACTTCTCATTCAAACATTGGAAGGAAGCCTCACACTTCTCTGAGCAAATAAATTTATTTCCTTTTCTTTTTAAGGAAGTGATAGGGTGAGCTATCTGAGAGAATCCCTTGATAAAACACCGATAATACCCTGCCAGCCCCATAACGTTGCAGACCTCAGAGACATTATTCAAAGTTGGCCATTCTACTATAGCCTAAATCTTTGTAGGGTCAACTGCAATGCCACTCCTTGAGATGACATGACCTAGATATTTAACCTTTGTCTGGAAAAACTCACATTTTTCTGGACTAGCATAAAGTTGATTTTCCCTTAAACATTGCAACACTTGGCGAAGGTGATCTTCGTGTTCCTCCATTGTTTTGGAGAAAACTAAGATGTCATCCAAGAATACTATCACAAATTTGTCCAAATAGGTTCTGAACACGCCTTTCATAGAGCTCATAAAAATAGAGGGAGCATTAGTTAGCCCAAATGGCACTACTGTGAACTCATAGTGGCCACTTGGTACGAAAAGCTTTACGGTGAATATCAACCTCATGAATTATCAGTGGTGATAGCCTGATTTAAGATCAATATTTGAAAATAATGTTTCCCCTTTCATTTGATCAAATAGGTCCTCTATGCGAGGCAAAGGATATCTATTCTTAATGGTGACTTTATTAAGTTGTCGGTAATCAATGCACAATTGGAGAGTCCCATCTTTCTTCTTGATGAAGATTATTGGAGCACCCCATGGGGATACACTGGGTCTGATGAATCCCTTTCCCAAAAGCTCTTCTAACTGTAACTAGAGTTCCCCAAGTTCCTGCGTGGTCATGTGGTATGGAGCTTTAGAGATTGGTTTTGCTCCTAGGACAAGCTCTATTCAGAAATCAATGTCCCTTTTAGGAGGTATTCCAAGAATTTCCTTGGGAAAAACGTCTGCAAATTCTTGAAGTAAGGGGTAATCAAGAGTTATGTTTACACCTTCCCCTTCTTCCAAGTCATTAACTGAAACTATGAACAATTGACATGCTTTACGCATAAACCGCTTGAGTTGCATTGCGGATATCATGTGGAGGGAGATGGGTTGCTGAACCTCAACGATCTTCCTCTTTTGTCCTACACCATTAGTACATTGGATGCTTTTCTCTTTACAATCTATAATGGTGTCATGAGCCTCTAACCTGTCCATCCCCAAGACTACTCCATAAGAGCCTAAGGGAATCACTCGAAGGTCTATAAGGGTAGAAAAAGGTCAAAGTGCTAACTCATAATCTTGAACACAAGACTTAGAGGCTATCCTTGCACCACATGCTAGATCGACTTGCCACTTATCTACCTGCCTTACTACCATCAGCCTGCATTGTTTAACTAGAGAAGGTGAAATGAAAGAGTCTGTGGCTCCTAAATCAAATAGAATAGTGGTAGAAATACCCCCTAACAAACCTGGAGTTTCAATGACTGAACCCTGATGTTCTTCTTGCTTCTGATCCAAGACGGAAAACACGCTGTGAGATCTGTTGGTATCCCCTACGGTTGTTTCTGAGGTGGCCTGCTTATAACTAGAACCCGGTGTTGATTTTTGAGGATAGTTTACTACAATATGGCCATGTTGTCCACAAGAATAACACCCTGTATTTCTAGCAAAACTCTTCCCAGACCCATGAGCACTTGACTATTGAAAACTGCCTTGGCTACTATTCTATTGTGTATTTTGCGTTGGTTGAGAGTTTGGATAACGCTTGTTACGCTGCCAGTTGCGGGCGTTTCCTGACTGAGACCCACTATTTTTGTTATTTTAAGAGAATTTATTTTTCTATGGGTTTTGACTACCCTTAGATGAGAAAGGATAGTTCTTAGGGCCGAATGTTCCCTGAAACTGATTTCCTTTGTATCCTGACCCAAATTGAAGGGCATTACTCCCTAGATTATACATCTGACCTCCCAAATGTAAGGCTGCATTCTATTCTACAATATGAGCTTTAATGACTGCTTCACTAATAAAGTGAGGCTTGAAGTCCCACACTTGGCCGAAAAATTGACTATTGAGTCCTTCAAGGAAGTGTTGAGTAAGCATGGTTTCATCATCCTTATAACCTGAATAAGTTTTGAGTTTGAAGAAGCGTCTTTCGTAGTCATCAAATGACATGTTTAACTATTTTAAATTGTGTAATTCTTCTACTTGCTCACATCTCCAATGGTCAAATAGAAATCAAGCTTTGAAGAGTTCTGGGAATAGTTCCCAAGACAAGGTGACTATGTCAATGTGTAATTTTTCTTTCTCTATTTCCCACAAAGAAGAGGAAAAGTCCCTTAGGTGAAAAACTTCAAACTGAGCCTTGGTGTTAATGTTTTATGGATGCATGGAAAATAACCTTTCCAAATCAATTAACCATGTTTCAGTGGCGGCACCATTATGTGCTCCCCTAAACAAAGGTGGGTTTTCTCTAAGGAGATCTTGCATGTGAGAAGTTTGCAAAGTGTCCTCCTCTATTGCTAGATTCCTTTTCTTAGGGCTTCTTTCCCTTTCCCTCTCATAGTGGTGAGAGAAATTAGACTCATCCTGATGGCCCCTATCCTGGCCCACATCAAGTCTTTGTAATATGTGTTGCAGTAACTCCTGTACTGAGCCCCCTGAAAATCCTCTATGTGGCTATCAGATTGTTCCCAACTTCCGTCTTCCTGAAACTATTCTTCTGCTTGAGACCCATCCTGGTGGGATCTCAGAGGAGTGCTTTGGGTATCCCTTCTACCATGGGTAACTAGAGGCATCCTGGATA
>MU223265.1:1107951-1123549 GCA_018584345.1 Thuja plicata
GGGTGAATCAGTGTTTATCTACTTATTATATTTCAGCCAATTAAACATATGTCAAATGTGCATCCAAAGAAACATAACACAAGAAAACATAACACATGATATGATTACTCAGAACCTTGATCAGAGGAAAACTCCGGTGGGGATTAGTACCCATAAAATATTGTACTAGGTATAATGAACCTATTAAAGTTCCTTTGCCCAGTTAGAAGCAGTCTTTACAAATTGAGTACAATGACCTGGTTAAAGGTCTAACCTTGTTAGGAGTCTTTTACAATAACACTGTTAGGGGTGTATGGCTCACTACCTAGGTTCATTTCCCAAATAATATGAAGGCTACAACCCTCTGAATGTTGATATACACTATATCAAAAATGAACTACTGTAGTGACACTGTTGTCTAATCAGTTCTATGTATGTGTGGATGCTCTTACTTCTTTAAAGAGATAAATAATCTTTTGAATTCATTATAATATCCCTCTATAACTTCTTCTTGCATAATAATTGACACTTGTAATATATCTTTACATTACATACTTATATCTTCAAATCCGAATAGGCGCGACCCAAAACAAATCATTAGTCAGACCTAAAACAAAAATACATAATGCTTCCAAACAAGTTGACCCAAGCATGTTTACAATAACATTAATTACATTATTAAAAACTTATAACTAAAGGTGCTTAGCCATTACATTATAAAATCATACACGCTGATCAAAACTGTAGTTGGCTTCCATGCTCTATTTCCTAGACTACAGGTCTACTAATCTATCTGTAACTTTTCCGTACTGATGTTTCATACTCTACGCATTTGGGTCTAGTATTTATATACACCATAGAGTATATATCTAAGAACACATGTTCTGGTGTGATCTCTAACACGTGCGCTGATGTGCTGATCTCTGTATCTCTCTGTCTATCCTATTTTCTATACTTAGTCATTTTATCTTCTAAGTTATCTTTGACAGAAACTTAGTATGAGTTTGTTGCCATGATTAACAACACAAAATAAGTCATGCTTCCTCAGGAAGTCAAATTTCCAATATAAGCATCATAATTCTAGCATATTTTCCATAACCAAGATCACTTCTTTTCCTTAGTAAATACATTCTTTACATTGAAAGATAGTTTATCCCTTTTCCCTTTTTCCTAAAACTACCCATCCCATTACATCAATCTGAAATATATAAAATATTGATTTACATTCATCTCCTCTTGGGAGGTTACATTAATGGAATATCATTACATGATTAACAACAAGGAACAATAAGAAAGTCTTCATTTTCCGCAAATCTAGAGAAAGCACAAGCAGGGTCCATCCACATCTCTACGAACAATACCTCAATAAAATATTTACCACCCAACCACGTGGATATTCAAAAAGGATCCACTCCCCTGTGCTAGGATATAAGCACCATGATCCATGCAAGAAGGTGATAACTAGGCCATTCCTAAGGAGAGGGCAGTGTATTTCCCCAAAACATAATTGAAAACATGAGAAGAATACAAAGACATTAAACATATTGGTAGAAACTCTAATACATGCCAGGTCAGTGTCATTGCATAGCCCTCACCCCTTGGGTTATCTTGGTCAGCCACTCTGGGGCCCCGACCCCCAAGTAGGCACATGCAAAACTAAACATCTCTCATAGGGATGAGACTATCCAATTGTGCTATCGCAATAGCACCTTCTCCCACTCCCATACGTAGCCTTTAATATAACTAATAGCATGGGCGAGGCTTATCTTATTAATGTGTAATTCTCTTTCCATAAATTATTATTGTTATCACTGGATTAAACAACTCCACAGTGGGTTACCTTGGTACTAGCCACTTGGGCCCTGGCCTCCACTGTGAGCCACTCGCCTAGTATTCCTAGGTTTCCTAGCTTTATCAAACTCATCAAAACACATAAGGATAAGTAGAAAAAGTATACAAGAGTTCATAACTTCCACATGGAACATAGAGAAAGTCACACAAGGTTTCAAGGGTACTAGAAACAACCCTAACCCTAATCAGAGTTCCAAATCTTATAACAAGCTTATAAATGATCATAAACATAACAACATGTAAAAATAGGGTATTCTGCAAGTAAGAACAATTTCTAGGGCCAACCTTGGGTCAAAACCAAACCCTAAACCCTCCTAAAAACCCTAAAACACAAACTCGAAGAGTCTTGCACAGGTGGAACCCTAAGCTGCACAGGTGGTGCCCTAAGCTACGCAGGTGGTGACCTAATCTGCGCAGGTGGTACAATCTATGCAGGTGGTGCTTCTTGTGTAGGTGGTCGTGATTCCTATGTAGGTGGTACCCAGTGCTGCGTAGGTGGTCAGGACCTGTGCATCCTCTGGGAAGAAACCTTTAGATTCGACCTTCTGGGTAAAACTGGATAAGATGGAGGCCCAAAATGCAGAATCAAAGAGATACCTAGTTGGTATTCCTTAGTTCCCCTTCTAAAGCATCCCTCAAACCCATCTACATTTATGGAAAATATTCTTAGTTTCTGCTCGAACGTGCAAGATGCAAAAAGGTGACCACCAAAGATAAAGTTCTAACTAAGAAGTAGTCTACATATTACCTATAAAATGGGGTTCTATCTGGAAGCAAATACATTCTAAGATGGAAATACATAGAGAAGAGAAATTATAGAACAACTCATAAACTAAATTCATTATCAGGTATACTTCCATTATTTCATTCATATGAGATAGCATAGACATCCAAATAAACACAAAAGAGTTCCACTATTCATATAACCATAGAATACAGTAAAGAATCATAGCAATTAAATAGATAGGATTCTCATTTCTGGGTAGAGCCTACCTGGAGTCCTATGGTGAAACCTTTGACGCAATCCAATTCTATTCTCCCAAGCCTATGGTCCTCCCGCTTTTTAACCAATTGGATCCTCTCCCAATGTTTCCCTCTATCCTTCTAATAGTTTTTATATAAGTATAAAGTTCTCTAAATATAATTTTCCTCTCCCTTCCTCCTAACTCCTACCCACTATATCCCCTTAATATAAATACGTTGCAGGATTGGTTTCCCAGGAAGTTCAACCGATGCAACCATCCGTAACTATTTACTGGTTATTAGTTTTGAACACAATAGTCTTTAGATAATTTTAATGAATAGGTAGTTTCCTGAGAACACTTTAGTTAAATTACTTCCTTAGTTACTTTATGTTTTATTTCATGCTTAAGGTAATCTCTTATTATTTATTCCACTTTTTACCTTGATTAATTACTTTCCCTATTAAAAGAATAATGTAATTTTATATGACAATTAATTTCTTTTCTTAGAACAAGAAAGGCACATAATGAATAATTACATACACACATCCATTTATTAAGACATTAATATAGGAATATTTATAGAATTACATAAATATATTTAGATATCGACATATGCATATGTGTGCACCCATATGCCTATGTGTACATATAACCAAGCAAATATTATTATTATTAAAAATCATGCATTATTTAAATACATTAGAAAAGGTATATTACCATGCATATATAACTCCATGATACCATCCAATAATTATGAACCAACAATTCAACCACAAACAATATTCACCTAGCTCTAGGGATAATAACAAATATCCACAATTGACCAAATTGCAAGCATCAATTAATGGACATCAATCCATAATAAAAGACAATTCCCAAAAGAACCCAACCTGGGAACAGGGATCAAGGCAAGGCTTAGTCTTGCAGAAATAGGTGTTATCTCCGTCATAACAATGATCAAGGATTTAGAGAGCACGCTCAGACCTGTGGAGCTAGGTGGAGATGATGCTTGGTACCTGTAATCCTGCATCACCAAGGAGAAATACATGTGCATAGAAACATATATATACATATATAAGACATTGCAAACAGATGACTAGGATCGATACATCATGTGGACCTCAGCTAAGTGAGTAACTACAACTTCGTCCTGAGTCATGAAAACACATATGACATATATGCCAAAAGTAAAACATCATAAAAGATTCTTGAAAGCACGTTAGTTAAAATAGAACATTATAAGTGGGAAAGGTTAGAATACCATTTATTGCATATAATAATTCTTTTTTTTTTCATAAAGACATTAATCATGAATACATATATCAAAACATATAACTAAGCATAATATCATCTAGATCTATCAAAATGTAAACAACTGAAATCATATAGTTTATGTCAAAATGTCCAACTTAAAAATAATAGTATAGTCATCCAAGAGGATATTACACTTATTGTAAATGTATCAATATCCATCAAAAGTGATATCTCTACTTCTACATACATTTGTAGTGTGACCCACATTATGAAAATTAAAATATAAGGTTTGTAAGCTTTCTTACCAGAATTCCTTTGTGTTACTTTCGGTGGAGACTTCCCTTCTTGCTTGATCTCCTTTGTTCTAGAAAATTCACCAACTTCAAAAGTAGTATGACCGGTATATCCTTATTTGTTCATCAAGTTTTGTAGTACTCATTAAATTTCTTCAGTAGACCATTGGCAATATTAAAATATCTTTTTAATTGCTCATTCTCATTTCGTAGATTCTCATTCTCCCTTAGGGATTTTCCATTTTATTCATTTGTATCATGCAAATGTTCATGCAATGTGCTAACTTCTTGTCTTGACTTGAGAAGTTCATTCTCTACAACTTTTAGTGCTTCATCCTTGGCCTTTAGGTCATCTTTTGCAACTTTCCTTGCATCCTTTGAAGATCTCCTTGCTTCTAACTCTTCACCCATCCTGATTGAATGGGCTCTCTCTCTCTCTCTCTCTCTCTCTCTCTCTCTCTCAAGGTTTTTCTTGTCTTTGTGCAATCATTCATTCTCCATAGCCATGGCTTCTAGGGGTGCTTCAGATTCACCAGATCCACTTTGTTCAGACAATTTCTCAACATAGTCTTGAATCTCATTTAATTTTTCAAAAAGTTCTTTTCTTTTAGATCTCGACTGCTTCAATTGTTTCTTCAATTCCCCAATGACCATTTCAGCTTCTTTGAGCTCCTTCTTGTGCTTCAACACACCCTCCATATTCACCTTAAGGATCTTTCCCGAGCTGTTAGGCTTGTTTAAGGGAAATAGGCTCTAATATCAATTGTTAGTCTCTAAAGGCATTGAGAGGGGGGGAGGGGGGTGAATTAGTGCAACCAAAAAACTAAAACATTTCTCAAATAGGTTCCACAATAACCAACATGCAAAATAGAATATTACATAGAAGCTTAACAAATAAAACATTCACACAATGTAAACTCAAGACACAAGATTTTTCCCATCGAAACCCTTGTTTAAGGGACAAAACCATGTGTGGGAATGGTACCCACAAATTTCACTAGTGGACCAAAGAAATCTACCCTGTTAGGAGAAATTACAAACACCTTGCTAAGGGTATAACTGGTTAAGAGTATCTTTAGCCAAGTTAGAAGCTAATACAAGTCCTGTTAAGAACTACCCTATTAAGGGATTTCAAACTCCTTGGAAGAGTTACCTTGTTAGAAGATTTATACTCCAAATCATGTTAAATATCCTTCTCACCCTATTAGGAGTGACCTTGTTAAAGGATTTGACCTGCAAACCTTATAGGGCTTTCCTTGAGATAGACCCAAGAATAAAATATATGATTATGACACTGTTTGATAGATCCACTTCAATCATGATCACAATCCCACCTTAAACATCAACTCTTATTTAAATTTAAAATCACAATCACCTATCACATTATTACAACTTGACCTAAAACTCAATTTCATCCTTCTTTTATAACAAATTTTCCAAGTTGGCCTTTGCCAAAAAATATGTTTAACCCACCGACATAAAAATCAAATTTGATCACACCAAAATGCATTAGGTAACTCAATAAAGTCAACAAAACATTACATTTACAAACACTAAATTGACTAGTTAGCTGATCTAACAAAACTCACTTTGCCCGAGTCCTATTCTTCTTGTGAGTGTCACTTCAATCCTCAATAAATTACTCAATTCTCCAATCTAACTGATGCAATCACAGATATAGATAGAAAGACCTCTATAAATGATAATCACATGACCACACACCTTAAATTGATCTCTAGCTCCAAATCCAGTTGCCTATACCTTGCATACTGTCTTCTTCCCAGGTGATTGTACACTTAGTCAATTGTCCAATTAGATCCTTCAACACCATTGGTAAAATAGATCTCATGCCTCTAATAGACCGTGTTGTTAACAATGGACACCACAATACAATCACATGATCAAAACTCATATCATCTTCACCGAATGCCAACACATTATGGGGTGTTGAGAGGCACCCAAACGAAACTGGGTTTTGACTTGACTCCCACAACCACCTTGAGCTTTAAAATGGCTCTCAAAACCATAACAAATATTTTAAAGAATCCCCAAATTGAAACTACCCACATAGATTGAAGAAAGAGTCGTTCTCCCTGAAAACCACTTCCGAAACCACCGCTCCCGACAACCACCTGCAAGAGAAAGCTACTATGTGCCATAGTCAGCCTCACCATCAAAACACATCACCACCTCCATATATGACTTCAATCAAAAGTTAAATTATAAAACTTATTTAGTTAACTTTAATATTCTCTTTCCATTGAGTAGATTCAAATGGTACTCAATCTCACTTTCTATATTTTGTTTGTTTTTAAAATTTTTAATGAATTAAATAAGTGCAAGTCATGATATGTCTTAGCTCTATTGATGGATGTGATGTCTCAATATTTTCAGAGTATAGTATAGGCAGTTGAGATTTCAAATGTTCTTAATTCAACTATAAATGTAGTCTTTAGAATAAAAAATAGTAACAATCATTCTTTATATTATTTTGACAATCTCAACAAAATACATGTAAATAATTATAAGTCAAGTAAATTGATGTGGATCATTTAGAATTTATTAATAATTCTTTGTATCCTTTTTTGACAATTTAAAAAAAAAAATGTAAATAAATATAAATCAAGCAAATTAATGTGATTTATTTGAAATAATTTTTTTTTATAAGATTGATTTTTTAAAGATAAATTAATGTGATTTATTTGAAATCAATTATTTTTTTAATAAGATTGATGATGCATAATTTATTAAAAAATTGTAGTACAGAGTTCAAGAGAAGAATCTTGAAGACCAACTCCAATATTAAAAGTTGTAATAAAGAGGAAAATTTAAGAGTAAAGTGTTAGTTGAAATAATTTGGAATAAATAGTTGTTTTAAATATTATTGGTAACATTGTCTTAATTGTATTTTATTAAAAAAATTATGGTCAATATTTATTATTTATTATTTATTGTATATTCTATAGAGAGTCACCTGCGCACAATTAGTTTATTGTTTTACACAAATTCTAAAACTATTTTTTATTTCAAGCTTTCTAAAGTTTTGAAATTTAGTTTTTAGCTTTATATTTTATTAAAATTATTTATCTCAAGTATGTTTGGTTGAATTGGTTTGGTGTTATAAGACTCATTTTTTATTGTGTAGCACCAATCATAACACCTATTTTTTCAAAAGACAATTTCTATTATTTTTGTTTTGTTTTTATTTTAATCATAATTTTGTAATGTATAATTTTATAATTATTAAAAATGCAATTTTCATTACAAAATTAAATTATAATAATAATTGAACAATATTATACTATATATCTATTATATATTCTAAAGTATTTACTCTATTATATTTTTAATATATATACATATATGTTATAAATAATTATTACAATTTCAAATATATAATATAAAAATATTATATCATATATGCAATATTATATAATTATAATATTTTATTTATTATTATTTCAATTCTATGTTGTATTTAAAATCTATCATTATACTTTAAATGTTTACAATCATAACTATAGAAATGAAACTATAATATATACAAACATAATTTATTCAATATTATTTTAAAGATTTTATACAAAGCTTCTTATTTAATTTTTTATTTATAATAATTTTATTTTTTATTAAATAATTATTAATTAAAATATATTTAATATTGATAATAAATTAGAATTAAATTGCCATATATAACTAAAATTATAATTAATTATGACAAGTACAGGCTGATGACATTAAGTTTTTCCATTAATATACTTAAAGTGAAAAACATGATAAAGGTCATCGGTATAGGCATAACCGACGGACAACAAGCATACCTGACGAGATGACAATGTCTATCGTGAAAATTCTAAGTATAGAATTTCCCGATGAACACTGACAAGTGTTGAACCGATGACAAAGCATAAAGGACATTACTCACGGTATAGTTTTGTGAACATCGCTGACAGAGCAGAAAAGGCAGGAACCCGACAAACAGTTCAATTAAGGGACACTGATGAAGCAAAAAACTGACACAACAAAGAATGAAATAAAACTAATAGATTGACAGAGCAACCCGACCATTAGAATCGACAGTCTGTTACAGAACCCACAAAAAGTGGATCTGACTTTCCACATCAGGTAAAACATTGGAATTCTATTTGTAGAGTTTTTATTTGTTTTAAAACTTCACTTGAGGGTCAAGCAAGCATATTGTAAATGTTTTAAAGCATCCTAACGGATCTAAAACATAACTAACTAAAGATCAAGGTCAAGTTGTAAACCTTGGATCTAGAGTTAATCTGAAAAGCGTGAATCAAGAATGGACCTAGAAACTAGTATATATAGATGTTCAATCATTTGTAATATGTAATGAGTTGATAAATGATTGTAGCCATGGAGAGCATCTAAGTAGAAGAAGTGAATTCATGCAAAGTTCAGAAATAGATTATATTAGTTATCAAGAACACAGACAAGGCTACTGATGAGCAGAGACAAGGTATTATTTAAATCACTCAAGGTGATTACATATACATTGTAAGATTTACAGGATTTGTTATCAGCAATTATAGATTGCATATACTATCAGATCAACATTTATATTGTAGTTGCATTCTAACAAGTCCATCACATCAGAAACACTTTTGTAGAAGGTGGACTTAATAGTTCTTTGATAAATCTCTTAACAAAGTGCACAACTAACAGTGTTGCTAAAGCTTCAAATGAAGTAGATCCTAACAGGTCTCCACTATAATACTCCTAATAGGGCAGATCATAAGAAGTGATCAAATTGTAAGCCTTAACCGGATCCCTTCTTATCTGCAGATATAAAATTTTTGTGGGTAGACATCCCCACTGTAGTTTTTACTTCCTAATAGGAGTTTTTCTGCGATATCATATCATGTGTTATGTTTTATTTATTTTCATGTATGTTTCTTGAATTTTTACACATGCAAAGAACTTATATTATGATTTCACATACATAAAGAAAGATAAAAAAATAGAAAGGAATATACAAATCTTATGACACAAAGGTTAATGGGCCAACCACATAAAAAGTTTTAGAGGTACTGATTCACCCCTCCCCTCTCAGTACACCATTCCAATAATTCCAAAAATTGGTATGAGAGATTAGTGTTTTTCTTGAAAAGATTAAAGACTTAAGAGAAAAGATCAACACCATGGAAAAGTATAGAATCGACAAGACTATTGAGAATGAGCAGTTACAAATTCATATTTACTATGAGCAGCACAAAGAGGTGAGAGTAAGCATGAGAAAGTTGCTTGATGAAAGAAAGATCATGGAAACTAGGCTTAATGAGAAATATTATCAAGGAGAGGAGATCCCAGATTACTTCAACTCAGCTGAATCCGCAATAAGAAAATCATCAAACACATCAGTAGAAGAGATCACAAGTTTACAAGAAGTCAATCTACATCTGATAGAGAAAATCAAAATGCTGCAAATCGGCCAAGAGACTCAGATGGTAAAAATGATTGATGTCATGAATGATTCAAGAAAAGCTGAATCAGAAAGAATATTGGCTATTGATGATAGGAGGAAAATTATAGAAAACCTACAAGAAAAAGAATCAGAGATTCAAAGACTTACTGATCATCACCATGAGATTACCAACTAGATTATTCTTATGAGTCAAGAGGCAAACAGATTAAATACTGAACTCATTGAAAGAATATACATCATCGATGAGCTAAGGGAAGATAATGAGAAGCTAAATCATGAAGTTAGAATTCAAAATCAACACAATGAATTAATCAAGAAAGCTAAAGATAGCAATAAAAGAATGGATGGTTTTCTTGACGGACAAAGAAGAGTCAACAACTACACAGGAATAAGGTACACCGACAATGGAGGATCATCTAATCAATTAGATCAAAGGAATGTTTATGCAACTCCAAAAACCAAGAAGCTATCATGCAATCACTGTGGAAAACCAAGCCACACCTCAAGCATTTGCAGAAACAAAATGAAAGGTATTCCGCAATCACAATCTACTTTCATTGGTAATTGTTATAAATGTCACAAGAAAGGACACAAGGCATTTGAATGTAGATCCAAAGTGACAAATCCAAAGAAGGAAACCTACATGGACAAGTACTATCCTACCTACAAAATGAACGGACATACACATCAGGAGTTCTGGAAAAAGAACAAGAAAGCATGGACACCAAAAGAACCCGATAATGGCTACAAATCGACAAGAGTCAGTAACTCATATGTTTGGGACTATAACACATCGGTAAATTGCACAACATGTGGAAGGTATGGTCATATATCTACCAAATGTATGATAAAATGGACTAGAAGACCAAGAGGATGGTTCAATCCAGGTATGGCATGTTTACATTGTCATAAGGTTGGACATGTGATAAAAGATTGCAAATACCGACTGACAGAAACAAGCACTTATCCTAATAGAAACACCATTGATGACATCAAGAAGATGAGAAACAAGATGTGGGTAAAAGCTACAAACATTGAAGGTGCTGGAACAAGCAATGCAAATGATGACGCCCCTTCTAGGATCTGGTGGCATCACCATTTCCAACTAAGTTGCACATGTAAGTATGGAACTGCATTATGACAAGTTATAATATACATCAGTTCTATTATATATTGATCATATGGACAAATTAGAATTATTGAAGATGCACTATGTTATTACTTGTAATATTATTGAAAAACAACCATCGGTTAATGGGTACAAATTAGCATCGGTGAACACACAAAAAAGTTGACATTACTTACCGAAATGTATCAGTCATTACATAAAATCCAAGTTGCTAAGTGTACACTGATGAACATCGATGATCCTTGAGCTGACAGAAGTTGTCATCGCCATTTTACCGACAATCATTGGTGAAGTCACCAAAGCTACTAGCAACCCTGACACTTTTCACCTACACCGAAGATGTTATTTATGCCTCAACCAACAAACTCAGTCTTTTTATACCAATGAGTTGTTGGGCATTAATGACAACTTAGGGCATAAAAGTTATAAAAGTGCGACGAAAAAACTCATTTTGCACCCGTGATTTTTGAGCAACCAAGCAGAGCGATTGAAGTAGAACCTCAACAAGATTTTAACACAACTCAAAGGACTCACGAGCAATCACAGAGATTCAGTAAGTACCTACATTCATTGACTGCACTATTTAAGTTACGGAAAGCCCTAAATTTCTGAAAATGATGGCATCTACTTCAAGAATTGAAATATTGAAAGAAGATAAGAAGAAAATGATCAATCTTATCAGAAACAACACTTGTGTTGAACCTAAATACAAGTTGCACGCAAAAATTGCATCACAACCTGATGATTCCAGAGTCTTCTCCAGAATCCCACCTAGGGTTTTTCTGGTAGAGGATGTAAGGTCCTCTATTCATTGCAAGATCTCGAAATTAGGAGATCTAGACCTAGAAAATGCTTATAAGGCACTATGTGATGAAGCTGTAAACCTGAAAGAAGAGCACAAGCATATGGAAGTGAAAGGTCTCACAAATGCATTACACTTTCCCAGGGTTTTTAAAACTGAATGGATACGGATAGTTCTCAGCAGAATGCATAACCATAAATTATGGCTAAATGAGCCAAAATGAATAACAAAAGATGTTATTCATGTGGTTACTGGATATCCCACAACCAACAAGCCACAAGCTCATAAGAACCCATCCTTGAAGGAAGTGGGAAATCTAAATGGTGCAAAATTAGACAAGAGAGGTCTCAAGGTCAGCACTATCACCGACGAGGAACTCAAGTTTGGTGCATGTGTGGTAGGATACAAAATAGGCCAGCAGAATGAACATCATAGCAAGCACTGTTATGAGCACAACCTACAAGATCATAAAACTGGGAAAGAAAATAGATCTTACAGAGATTTTGTTGAATCAACTTGAGGAGAATGAGAACACCATAAGATCTTCAAGGACAAACACTTGTAAGTTTGGTTCCCTCATTATGTGCATATTATTTTACTTTGAAGAACACTTTCCTTCCATAGGAAAAGTAGTATGGGACACAAGAAAACCTGTAACCATATAGGTATGTGAGCATATAGAGTTATTAGGTACAGATTTTGATGACCTAATGAATGAGTATTTCAAAGGTATTAAGGAAAAGATGCAAGCTAGAACAAGGATACCTGAGAGTTTGATAGAAGAACAAAAAGAGGACATGTGTTTTATGGTAGATATTGATTTTACCTATATTAAACCAGTAGTACTTAGGAAATCCTGGCTATCACCATTAGAATATGAGATCAAAATAGGACAAGCTACTAAGTGCATCAAGGCACTATTGAATGAACTAGTGGACAACAAGAAATCAAGATTTGGCACTTATGAAGAAGCCAAACCAAAGATCAAGACAAATCTTTTTGTCAAGAAAATTGTAAACAAGAAGAATAAGATAATAAAAGAATTAACCAAGAAATTTGTAGTTACTAAAGAAGGTAAGGAGGAAGCAGAAGGAAAGGAGCAACAAACCGAGGGCCAATCACCTATCGGTGAAGATACAGAAAAGAATGACTTAGAGGGTACACAGTCAGATTCACAACCTCCTCCTCCACCTAAGAGATCAAGAACAACATCTGCTTCAAGAACAAGAAGCAAAACTAAAGAAAGGAAAAGTGAGAACCTATAAGAGGAAAATAGTCTCACAAAAAGAAAAATAGACCAAAAGGAGGAAGTTGACAATAACTAGAGAAGATATAGAAGATTCAGCTATGGATGAAGCTGACATAGATGCGCAAAAAGGTAAAGAACCCTTGATTCCAAAAACAATTAACAAAATATGTAATAACATCTAAGAATCACCATCTATTTCTGATCCTAACATTATGAAATGGTTGAAATTTGATCCAAAAGATCAAAACAAAATTGAAGAAGCTATAATAGCTAAAATGTGTAGACACCATTGTTAGGAATAAGGTGTCTCAACCTTGGATAATTCTTATTCTTATTAATTATTTTATAAAATGTATTTCTTGCAAATAATGTAATTAAGTGTGAGTGTACATGTCTAGTTGGCATGTTGATGTGTCACTCCACTTGATGTATCGACATCTTGAATTGTGTGTAAGGAGATCATGGCTGAAACAGTTATGATGGATTCCTATGACACGTAAGAGCTATTTCTAGAAGGTTATATGATGGGTGAAGACATGCAAGGCATGTGGCAACTAATAAAGTTGAGTACTGTACACTCTTCCACAATCGTAGAATGGTAAAATCCTAATACGACTATCTTTGGAAGTTGCCCTAAAAAGGAAAGCACATGATATAAGCATTTTTTTAGGGTTGCAGACAGATATCGAAAAAGAGTGTATTGTTGGTATGATCTGGTGCTACTAGATTTGTCTTTGAGTGTCAATTATCAAATGAAAGAACTTGCATTGCAAGTGTGTTGTAACCGTTGTATTGAAGATAATACATTGTGCAGGTTTTGGAGTGCTGGGGTTTTTTACCGAAAGGTTTTCCCTAGGGTAAATCATTGTGTCAATCTCTATTTTTTGTATGCATGGTATATGGCTGCAATACCATTGTTAAAGTAGTTAACGAATCTGAAATTGTAAGGATTTAAAATAATTTGAACAATACTTTCCTTTAGAGATTAGTGTAGGAAGCCGTTTCCGCACCTGAGTTTCCTTACAAGTGGTATCAGAGCCTGATAAAATTTTGATCCTAGTTGTTGGGTAGGGTTTTTTGAGCTAATCTCAAGTTGAGTGGGAGTTTTTTGTGCAGAGCATTCTGAATCTTATTTGCAGATTGAGATGGCAAGTTTCTCATATAGTAGAATGGAGGTGGAGAAATTTAATGGCACTAATTTTGAGTAGTGGAAACTCAAGATGGAAGACATGCTTGAAGACTGTGATCTTTGGGAGGATACTTCACTTGATGTGAGACCTGTAGTGATATCTCAAGTAGATTGGGAGATCAAGGATAAGAAGGCTAAGGGTCTCATCAGACTCTCTCTAGCAGATGCTGTTCTTCTGAATGTTCTTGATGAGACTACTGCAAATTCTTTATGGAAATGGCTTGGGTCTATGTATCAGGCCAAATATCTGGTGAATAAGTTGTTCTTGAGAAAAAATTTGTATTCTTTAAGAATGGAGGAAGGTGGATCCGTAACTGATCATCTCAACGCATTCAATTTATTGATTGCACAATTTGCATGATCCGGTGCCAAGATCAAGGAGGAGGATCGATGTATGACCTTGCTTTGTTCCTTTCCAGATTCATGGGACCATCTTGTGATGGTTCTCGGAAGTACTATAGTCACATTTTATATGGATGATGTGGTGTCTTCGCTGCTATCTGAGGAGATGCAAAGAAAGACTTCAGATTCATCTAAGGAAGCCCTTGTTGTTCGTAGGAGATCCAATGACAAAGGAAAGCAAAATGAAAATAAGTCAAAGAAGGGAAGATCCAAATCCTATGGGAGTTCTAAGGCTCCTGGAAATTCCAAGGTGAAATGTTGGAACTGTGATAAATCTGGGCACTTCTGGAGGGACTGCAAAGAACCGAAGAAGAAGAAGAAAGGCTCAGATTCAACCTCTGAAAAATCTCAAGAAGATGGAGATGCTTTTATTGTAGCTTTGGTAGCCCATGAATCTAATGATGTGTGGTTGGTAGACTCGAGTGCTTCTTTTCACATGACCTCTCATCGAAACTGGTTCTCAAAATATGAAGAGTTTGATGGTGGAAAGGTGTACTTGGGTGATGATTCTCACCTAAAGATAGTTGGACGTGGAAGGGTCACTATCAGATTTCTTGATGGACGAGTAAAGGGAATCAATGGAGTTATGCACATTCTAGGTTTGGCATGAAACCTATTATCTGTAAGTATGCTGAATGATGTAGGTGTGCAAGTTGTCTTTTCGAAAGATGGATGCAAGATGATGAGAGGTTTTATGGTGCTCGCTAAAGGTACTAGGAGAGGTACTTTGTTTTAGCTTGATGCATGCATTGCTCAATGCAATAGTTCTTCTATTTCAAAGAAGAGAGTGGCTATCACTTCATCCCGACCATCTGAAAGAGCTATAAAGAAGATTGTGGCAATGGGTTCTGATGGCAGTGCAGTAAGTGTACCTAAGGGTGGAAACACTTTGGAAGGCAAGCTTCCTATAGAAAAGACAATGTTGTGGCATATGAGATTTGGTCACATTGGTGAGAAGGGTCTTAGGACCTTGAAAAATAAAAATCTCATTGAGGGGCTAAATGATTGTAATCTCAAATTTGATTTTTGTGAACAC
>MU223265.1:1137376-1153213 GCA_018584345.1 Thuja plicata
GATCCATGGTGCCAAACAAGGTGGAGAACTTGTCCCACATATCCCTGGGTGTAGTCAGACCATCTAGGTGGAACAACAACCCATCTGAAATGTTCATGGAAATGAGGCCCATTGCCTCATCCATCCTGTTTCTGTGCATAAGCGCCTCATAAGGCCTCTGAAGAACAGGCTGAGCCACATCCATGTAGGACCATAAACCTCGTGACATGAGGAGTCTGGTCATGTGTGGCTTCCATGTGTGAAAGTTATGTGGTGTCAGCCAGGCCACAGAGGGGTCCGACATTGAGAGAAGAATAAGACAGAAGTAGAAGGGTCAATTTCTGAAAGTAAATAATAGAAAGAAACAACACCCCCCCCATAATGTATGATTCTAACCCTTGTACAACAAAAAACCAATAACTGAAAGCACAAAGAAAACTAGGGAAAAACCTGAACATCAGATGCAGAGTAGAAGGGAAAATGAAGCCTCTACTTCAACGCTGAAAACAAGAGCTCAAACAGCCAAATCAACAAACAAGACCAGTATCATTGTGTTCAGCTCAGAAACACCTTTTCAGTGATATTTTGTTTTTTGAAAACAGACACCGTATGCCCAAGATATGGCAAAAAAACCAAGTGCCCCTCTGAAAAACCACTCTCTGGAAAAACACAGAGACGGGAAAAAATTTGACGTCCAGATGACCGTCAACTGTCTACTGCATTAAATTTGACGCCCGTCACCAAATGGCCGGAAAATTTTTCCGGTCGCCGGAAAAAAAAATTTTGCCAAAAAAAAATGGAAAATTGGTCGGGAAAAATTTCCGGTTGCTGACGTCACATATGATGTCAGTACTGTGTAAGGAGGCTGGTCGGGCAGTGGCCCGGTGGCTGGCGGGTGGCCGGTGGGGCATGGGCGGAGCCTGGGTTGCGCGCTGGCAGTGCTTGGGTTGCGCACTGGCGGCACCTGGGCTACGCACTAGCGGCGCTGTTACTGGCACATTTTTCAATGAAAAACCATGGTTTTTTTTTCTTGAAATCCGTACCGTACGGCCCTGGAGGCTAAGAAATTTTTGCCTGTTGTGACAGAGGCCAAAATAGTCAAAATTTATATGTTTTTCGACTCTCCTGGGCCCTCTGAACGCAATGGCAGAGTCTTTTTTGGCTCAAACTGCTCTAGAAGATCATGCCTCCTTCAAAGTGATAGAAAAACCCCAGAAAAGTTATGGTTGTCATCTTCGAATCGTGGCTTCAAAAACCTTCAACCTAGGCAGTGACAGGGTGGCTCTGATACCATGTAGAAGTTGATAAATCCAACTTCACAGCTTGCCAAGAACACCTGCATGCAAAATACTTGTTGCAAGGATTGAAGCCAACAACAGAAAAAGTAGAAACCCTTCTATGCTCAAAAGGTGAGAGCTCAAAATGTATTCGAAGAGTATGAAAAAAACATTACAAAGTTCAGCCTATAAAGGTGAACAAACCCTAAAACATAAATATTAGGTTGCACATTATTAATTAAGAATTAATTAATAATGCACCTAAGAGAAGCTAAAGCAACTAGAGTAATAATACTCTAACCTCATCATACTTCACAATTCTTAGTAATCTGAAAGTATATCTCTGGCAGAGAGAATCACCTATGCTTCTGGCTGCATCCTTTTTTTTTTAGCCTTTGACTTGATCACTATAGAAAAGTCTATCATCTCTTTGAGGCTCATAGTGTTCTAGTATACCTGTACCTTAATCGGTATATCATCTTCATCAATTCTCATCTTGGACTGTGAGGAAGGTCTTACCTTTTCTTGATCTTGTTCCTTCTCAGCAGTTTCCTCCTCTTGTTCCTTTTTTCCTTGTATAACATCATCTGTAACCTACTTTTCTTTTATTGGTTCTTGCTGCTGATCATCTGTAGAAAATTTATCTTGTATATCATCGGTCATAGCCCGATCGACACCCATGTTCACTAGCTCTTCTTTCTTTTTTTCCTTATGTAAATCATTTTCCCCATGTGATTCATGTTGATGTTGTGTATCCATGTGCTCATCTTGTATCTCCATGGAAGGGATATCACCTATATTGTCCATCTCATCTCAGATTTCCTCAAGTGTGATCTTCACACTATCAATAGTAAATTCCTCATCAGTTGGGTCACCACTAGATCACTCTCTTTTTCTTTCACGAGTTCCTCTTGAATGTCCATATGAATTTATTCACTTTTATCCTTTACCACACCTAAATGCCTTCTTATAATCTTCTCTATTTTAGCTAGCACCAATTGGGTCTCCCCAACTAACAACTTTGTAACTCTTATTTTGGCCCTTAATAAAGGCCTTACCTCTTTAATCCTATCATTTATTTCTTCCTCAGATGATTCAGGTAGTAGCCTCAGTAGAACATACTTTACTAAATCCTTATCCTTTATAAGTGTTTCCTTCCATCTTGCATCAATTTTATCATATAAGGCATTAGGAATTTGTCCTTGCAGTTGGATTAAAACATGACTTAGCCTATTCATGCTTGCAGTTACAAAATCCTCAACTTTCTTCTAATCTCCCTCATCAAGTGATAATACTTATTAACTCCAACAAGTATCCCAAATTTACTAACATTTTGAATTATTTCATTGACATAAGCTACCTTACCAGATTTAGACTTTATAATTTTAGTAGCGGGGGGACCTACCACCTTAGATTTCTTGCCTTTTGCCTTGAGTTCCTTCTACTCTTTATTAGATTTTTTCCCTTCACTCTCTTCATCAGGAACTTTATCAAACCTTTTTGCCTTTTCATTTTTCATTTTACCTCACACCTTTTCTATGCTTTGTGTCTTCTTGACTGGTGTAGTTTTAGGCTTATCACCCTTTATAGGTTTCTTGTCTTGTGTTTTTATATGAGGAGAGGGTTTCTCCTTCTTGACTTTTGTGGAACTTTTAGTTTTCCAAATAGTTGGGATACAATCAATTGCACCAACAACTTCAACAACATCATCATATTTTGTTGCACTAGATGTACTAGCTTGCTCTGCAGCATGTTTAGCTCTTGCTTTCTCAATTAATTCTTTTGTCAAACCTTTCTAAATCATGAATTTATCAACTTAGTTTCTCACATTTCTTTCAATAATAGGTTTCATCAAATAATTGTGCACTTTAAGAGACTTCCCTTGATATGTCCCAAACCTTGGAGTCTTGGGATCTATCAGTTGCACTAAAACATTGTCTGCATACATAGTCAAAATGTCTCCATCCACTTCATAACCCATAGGCATCACCCATGAGGTCCTTGGCATAACTGCTTCCATCAAAAAAGTGTGTATCTACCATGAAGCAAATAGTGTCCTTATACCTTTCAACAATTTTAGATGGCTTCCTTTCCTTTTCATGCATCTTCTTCTGAAATTATTTAAGGTAACCCCATACCTTGCCAGTGAAATCATTTCCTAAGATTATTATACTGTAATTAATTTGAATGAAAGCTGGAGTATTTTTCAACCATGTAATGTTATTGATACCAGGGAACATGTTTTGAAAATAGAAAAACAAACACATGATCACCTGGCCATATGTGTACTTTTTTCTGTTGTCCTTTTTTTATAAAAATCTTTTCTAGATTCATCAATGACTTCTCTCTCATAGCTTCAGCCAAATCATAGTCCTCATTTTCTTTGATCATCATATGGGCTATATGAATAGCACCACTAAGTATACTATTCTTCCGACTAGAGTGATACACATTGTAGCCAAAAACCATAGATGCTTACTTTACCTCTTCATTGTAATATCATTCACAGTCATTGCATGACCATCCTATTGATGACAATTATTTAATTGTGTATTTTCATTGATATTTACACAAATATAGTAATGTTACACAATTGTCTATACCTAAACCAAGAATAGTCGATGTATGCTATGATATCTTGGGCATTGAAGAAGAATAAAGTGATTTTCAGTTCTAATTGAGTTCACTCGGGAATTACAGTAACAGTCGGGCATTGAAGGATTACAATATTAACCAAGTTATGCTTTTAGTGTCAGTCGATTAACAATAGTTTACATTTTATGGTTAACTAGTTATATGCAGCTGACAAACTTAAGTTTTATTATTAATTTTGAAGGTTATTCAAGCTGACTTGACAAGGCTTATATATATATATATATATATATATATATATATATATATATATATATATAAGTTCAAGTCTATATTGAATGTGTAAGATGTGTGTGAGTTTGTGATATGAAGTATGGAGGCAAAATCACATGGGATTCTAATTAAGGACAGAACATACAGAGCTGCAATAGAATATTTGATCAGTAACGATCCACTTTTAAAACCAGAGTAGAGATCTGAATCAGCAAAGAAAATTGCTTTGACAAACAGGTCAATCCATTGTTACTCTCTAACAATTGTAGCAGTGATCTAAATATCTTTACAGAGTAGACATAATAGTCTTTTGTAAATCCTCTTACAAGGTGACATTTCTACATTGAAGTGTTTGAAGACCTCTAAGAAGGCCACTCCTTACAGGGTGATTAAATCCTCTAACAGGATCACACCTAATAGTGTGTATTGTAACCTTTAACAGGGTTGGATCCTAACAGGGCTCACTTCAGGAGAGTGAAAAATAGTAACTAGTTGTAATTGGTAGTTTTTCCCAAATTGGGTTTCAACGTTAAATCTTGGTGTCATATGTGTATGTGTTATTTTCTTTATGATTTATGTTTCTACACTTAATCACTAAAGGATAATTAAAATTAATATCTTAAAGGTTTTCTTTGTTAATCGAGTGACAAAAAAATATCTTTGTTAATCGAGTAATAGTGATAAGTTTGTTTAAGACATCTAAGGGACTTGGATTTGTTTTTGTGGTAACTAATTCACCCCTCCTCTCTCAGTTACTAAAATCATTTCCAAAAATTGGTATCAGAGCATTTGGTTCTTTCAGGAAAGGTTTCAAGGCCTGAGCTAAAGATCAGAGATGTCCTACAGAAGGGAGATCCCCAAGCTTAACAAAGACAACTACACTGGATGGCAAGATTTGATGAGGCTACATCTATCTACTATTGGATATACTAGTTTGTAATTCTTAGATCGCAAGTATGTGAAACCACTGAGACCTATGTCTGTGGATCAGATGATGGACATTAAGAATCATAACATAATGATGATTGATATAGCTTCTTTACTCAACTATTCTGAATTTGATGAAGTCAAGGACTGCCCTACTGCCTATGATATGTGGAAGAAACTACATGATATACATAGAGGAGATGACAATGTAAAGAGAGCCAAAGCATAAACTGTTGGAAAGTGATCAATTTTGTATGTTATGATTCACTTTTGGTTGTTATTTATGGAAACACATCTGGGTTATAGATTGATTCCTATAAAGTTAAGTTTTGGTGACTCTAAAATTGACTAAGTACATAATCAGAGATACAAAGCTATTTTGGGTATCAAAGATCAAGATTGATGACTTATGATAAGAGAGATTAGAGGAAGATATTAAGGGTTATGTGTGACATCAACTTAAGATCAATTTTGTCTTGGTAATGTTTACAACAAGTTAGAGAGATTTTAAGTCTGACAGACAATAATAGAACAACAATACAAAATAGCTGGACTGGAGCGATGATTAAGGAAGTATGACATGGACTCCTGGTAATCAGAGTTGGATTATGATTGTTGATAACATATACTTTGATGATGTAAGAGTTCCAAATATGTATTTGATATTTTTTTTATTAAATGTATTTTGTATTGAGAGCCGACTATGTAATATTCATATTCAGAGCCGACTTGGTAAAGAAGAAATGTATATATGTAAGATCTTTTTGTTGAGCAAAGTAAGGATGGATGATATGTTTTTGAGGAGATACAAATTGTAGAGAAGAGGATGACAAAGATCATTGATGAGATATGAACAAGAATTATCTATGCATAAGAGATTCTTGTTTTGTTCATTACTGAGAACATTTTGTAATAAAATTACATTGTAAGAGTTGTATGATCAGTTGGCCCCTAACAGGGTGTTGTATACCTTTAAGTAGGTTTTTATTCCTTTAAAAAGGAAATGTACTATGTAATATTCAGCTCCTAATATGGATAGGTCTCCTAATAGGGACACTATACTTTAGTGCATGCTTGTGGGTACCATCCCCACCGGGGTCTTCCCTTGGCTAGGGTTTCCACGACAACAAATTATGGTGTTATGAGTATTGTGTCATTTTCTTATGTTCTTTTCATTTGTGCATGCATATGGTTAATTTTTAATTTGTTTAATGTTTAATTAAGAGATGTAATATTGATTCACCCCCCTCTCAGTATTATCTAATCCTAACAATTGGTATCAGAGCTTTTGGCCAATGGAAAGAAAGTCTAACAACTTAAGGGACATCAGAATGGATTTGGACAGTTTGCAAGAAAACTTTGATGCTGCACTAGAAGAGCTTGACAAACCAAAATAAGAGAATGGAGAATTAAGATTCAACATGCGAAGATCTGAGAAATTTATAAAGAGAATTTGAGACCAGCTTGAACTTTCCAGAAGTTAGAGATATGATCTTGTGGTTCAGATAAAATAAAATTCAGAAAAAGATAATTCAGATCAGATGAAGCAAATTGAAGAAGAAATTGAAAATTTGAAACTTGAGAATGAAGCTATGATTAAAGAGATTCAATTACAAAATGTTGCTAAGAAGAAGATTAAAGAAACTTTGAATAGTGCATTAGAAAAAATGAAGAATGAGGCTGACAACTATAAGAACAAGTATCTAGAACTAGAGAAATACGATCAGATCATAAAAGGTGAACTTGTTGAGGCAAAGAAATACATTGAGAAACTTCACACAAGCAATGTTTTGATTGATGAACAAAGAGATGGGTAGAAACCTAAAGGTTATATGACTGGTATTGGCTTCAATGAAGCTGAATGCTCAAAGAATTAGGAAGAGAAATTTGATGCAAAGATTGATGCTGAAAAACCTACTATTGAAGAACCTAGAGAGAAGATCAGACATTTCAAAGGTAGATTCTTTGGTTGTAACAAGTTTGGACACATGAAAATAGATTGCAGAGGTAATGTTCCTTTTAAGAACTTTTCTGGTTATTGTTTTAATTGTAATGGATATGGGCACAAGAAAGAAGAATGCAGGAAACCTAACCAACATCGATATAGACAAGACAATGAAAGAGAATCCACAGTGAAACCTACATGTTACAAATAAAATAATCTTGAACACATTGCAAAGCATTGTAAGCTGTGAGTAAACCAGGAAAGAAGACCTCCTATATGTTACAAATGCAATAATCCAGGTCATATAGAGAAGTTTTATAGGTATAATGGAGTAAACCACAGAAGAGTACCACCTCCTATAAATACAAAAAAGAATGGAAATGATATTGGAAAGAGTTGTAGATTTACAGAATGATTTTGACTGTTGTTTTAAGAAAGAAAAAGATATCAACAGTGGTAAGATATGGAAGATCAAAGAAATAAGTGAGAGATTGGTTCAGGGAGAGATAATAGATGCTACTGGATCTTTGCCTACTGGTAGCTAAGTAGAATTGACCTAATTGGCCAATCATGGCCTTAGGGGGAGCATTAGATAAAGAAATCAGAATATATCCCACCCCGTATCTTGTGGATTGAGCTCATGCAAGCTTAGGTATGAGCATGGCCGACATCATGGAGTATATAACTAAGAGTGCAACATCAGCTGATGCATATATTTTGATCGCGAGATCTACAACCAACTAAACAGTGTTGGGTAAAGTGAAATTATATAACTTAACATTGTATGAAGAACCATATGATGATCTATTTCCTTACCATTTGACAAAGATTGACCTAAGGAGATTAGAGAGCGGAGAGATTCAGTCCATCCTACATTTGCCTTGCATGATCGATTGAAGTGAAAACTTGGAATTTAGCGTGAAACATGTATTTACATCATCTAGCTATGGATGCACCTATTATTTATGATGTTGTAGATAGAACTAGGTATAAGTTCAAGAAACATCCATTCAAGTCTTGTGAAGGAGACCCCGAAGGAGCATTTTCTTAGAAACCCTATGGAGTTTTACACATAGAAGATATTGTTGGCAAGTTGACTCCCAGGGAGAATATGACTTATTTTGTGTTGTCATTATGGAAAAAAAGTCATATGAAGTTTTGATAGAAAAATTTGAAGTGGAAATTAACTAAGTATAGAAGATAGGAAAGAACATAGATATGCAGTTGATCAGAGCACCAATGCACGTGCAACAGAATGAATCAAGACATGCGTGTTCACACATAAGCTCTATGATAAGTTTCTATGCTTACACTATACATGCATGGTACAGAATGTCAGTACAGACAAGTTACAAAAAGATCAAGAACACTAGCAGTTCAGAATACAGAGTATGAAGCCAACTTTATTTTTTTGATTAGCATGTAATCTTTTTTTTGTAAAGGCTTAGCACCTATTATAATAAGTTTGTAATCATGTATTAAACACTATTATAAACATGCTTAAGACAATTTGTTTGGAATCATTGTGAATGTTGTTTTTGGGCCGACTAAGGTCTGGTTTATAGTGGCGTCTATTCAGGCATGAACATATATATATATATGACATGCAAAGTTGTATTAGAGTGTGTCAAAGAAATATGTAGAAAAGAGATATAAAAGAATAGTATAAAATGTTAGAATGAGACAAAGCTCTTGAAGAGTATAAGAGCATCAGTATATAACTGGAAATGATTAGACAAGTGTGTCACATACATCAATTCACTTTTGGATATAGTGTATATCTATTATCAAGGAGGTTGTAGCCTTCATCCTATTGAGCAGTGAGCTTCTTGGATAGTGAGTCCTCACCCCTAACAGGGTTATTTGTAAAAGAATCCTAACAGGGTCAGACCCTTAACCAGGTCATTGTACTTGCATTGTAAAGATTTCTCCTAACAAGGCAAAGGAACTTTAACAGGTTCATTATACTAGTGCAATATTTGTGGGTACTAATTTGCACCGAGGTTTTTCTCTGATCAAGGTTTCCACATAATCATATCATGTGCTATGTGGTCTTATATTAAGCTTCAATCGATATATATTTGGTTTATGTTTAAATTTTTTGAAATATAATAAATAGACAAACACTGATTCGCCCCCCCTCTCAGTGTTTCTAACAGATATTAGGGCTTACATTCATTGTAAGTATGATATACTAGGTATTGATGAAATTTCTACTGAGATGGAATATGTGACTAAGAAAGGTATCATGAAAGATGAATACAAACATATTGATCAATTAAGCATTATGAAAATTCTGGATTTGTATGAATTTTACGAAGAAGAATGGTTTAAGATATTATTAAGAAGAGTACATGATCAATTCATTTGGATAGGAGAGCATCCTGATAAGATATGAAGTGATTTAATTCATGAGATTACTAGATTGGACAATATTGGAATCATTCCTATTGCAGAAAAATATGTGAAGAAGCAAGTTGAAACTCTAACTCACTCAAAATGGGATAGGCAAGCAATGACTGTGAATGACATCTTTCAACAGGATGTGAGACTAATTTCTATGATACTTGGCTACAAATTCTACTATACTAGTAGACCTAATTTGGTATCATCAGGAGTTATCATGATGGCATCTAGAATGGTGAAAGAAAATGGCAAGTATAACCTATGTGAAGTGTTAGCACAACAATTCTGGAGAATGTAAAATTGATAAAGAAAGACAGAACAAAGACCTTCAGGTTTGGTTCACTATTGATGCATATGTATATACACATTGAACACAAATTCCTAGGCATGCACCCTAGTGGTTGGAGAATAGGGATACCTACTAGTATTCAGATTTCATAGAGCTATAGAAGACAAAACATGACATGGGTTCATGGTGAGTTATTTGGCATGATCAAAATTCTTTAGAGGCAGATGAAAGGTAGATATAAGATACCTAAAGACATAGTTGATAAGTACAAGGATACAATCTATTTTATGGTTGAAACTGATTGTATATGCTTTGAGGCAGTCACACCAAGGAAGAAATGGTGTTATCCTATGGGATATGAGGTAAGTTCAGAAGTACTGACTATGCAAGTTGAATGTGTTCTTGCATCTGAGATTGATACATCTGAAGAAAAATGGGGAACCTATGAGGAGAAATATTCTAAGGTAAGAGAGGAACAGACTAGAAGTCTAAGGAAAAGGAAAATTGACAAAATTGTGCATGAATGTGGTGTTAAGGTAGGACTGACAAAGGAAGAGTTGAGGGAAGTAAAAAGGAAAATGGCAGAATGATCTTCTGGATTGGAAAGTGCTACTACTTCAACCCTTTCACATCCTGAAGTTGTGATGATAGTTGTTGCACCTACTATATACATTAATATAGACACCTCCTCTCCACCACAATAGACATGAAAAGATGAAAATATTACTCCTAGAGTAAGCACTAGATCTAGCAGACATATCCCACCTAAAGAGAAAAATACTAAGAGAGAAGAGAAGAAACTTGAAAATGACAATCATGCATGGAAGCCTGACTTGAAGATGATTTAGAAGAGAGATATAGAGAAAGGTAAGCTAGTTTATATTAAAAAATACTATGAAGGGTATGAGGAGACTGATAAAATCAAGATTGAAGATGTTGTATTTAATCATTTAAGTGTTTGCAAGAAGACTGTATTGGAAATTGAGGGCAGTGTACCTGAACAATTATATGGGAGATTGGAAACTAGGAATTAGTTAGCACAGATTGAGGATGAAACCATTAGAAATTAGGAAATTGACAATATGTTACCTCTGATATCTCTACAAGAAAGGGAAAGAATATTCATAGAATAGAAACCTTTATTGAGAACTAAGATTAGACTACTAAAAATTATGGAAATAAAATATGATGAAACCACTGAGGAGACTCAGAAAGCACTAGAGAAAATATCTCCTGAGAACACTCCACTTCCTAAAACTAATTTTCCTATGCCCTTAGGAATGGGAGGTAGTTTGAAACTAGCTGAGGCTAGTGCTGAGAAGAGTGAAGTTGATACACAACCAGATTTCTATGTTTCCAGTCTACCCATGACACTTGAAACCTATAATGATGAGAAGGACCCTTTTGAAGGAAACTTTGACAATGCTATGACTAAAAAATAAAGAAAAAAAGGATGAAGAATGCAAAGAGGAATAACATAGAGAAGTAGTACATGATGAAGGATAGAAAGAACATGAAGAAAAATATGAAACCAAAACTGAGGTAAACACATTATTTATCTCATTGTTGGCATGGAAAGACAATCCAACAAATGTTGATGTTGATTGCATGGATGAGGATGAGCTAGTAAAATTAGCTTTTACCGCACTTACTAAAGCCAAGGAGAGATCATAGCAAAAATGTGAAAACAAGGTTAAGGTAGTAACTAGAGCAATTGATACTGTCAACAAATTTCTTCCAGTACCTATTTTTTTCTAGCATAGAGATGATATTGAAAACCTGAAGATAACACTTGATGAATTTGATGGTTATTATGAGAACTTGATAAATATTGCAGAAGAGAAGGAAGAAAAGAACTACTTAGAGAAGAAGCTATCCAAATTTTGCAAGTCTATCTCATGGGACTTGAGCATTTTGAAAACTACTACTACAAACGCTAAGAGTTGCATTGCACATGGAAGGAAACTATTTAGTTACTGCATGAATCCTATCAGGCATGTTCAGAACATTGAAGATATTATTGTCAAGGATAGGGAAACCTTGAACAATATGATGGACAATTGTGAGACCTCTTCACAAAATATAATGGAATTGGATAAATAAGTAACAAGAATTTTGGCAAAAATATATGTATTGGATATTGAGAAAGGGAGAGTACTAGCCAGATTCAATTTGCTGAAGAGTTTAATCACTCCTAAGCTATCTATAATTGAAGAAAAATTATCAAACATGGAGAAGAATGTAGAATCATTTCTAAATATATGCCTACAAAGTTGAAAGATGCAGAGATGACATCATTTGCATTGAATGGACTAATTAATGTTATTCAACTATTGCTTAAGTCATGGAGTACAAAAGTGAATATTTTCGAAGATTCCTTTCAAGATATTCTGAAACTAGTGAGCAAGCACTAATCCTATTAATTTTATGAACCTTTGTCATTTTTGTCAAAGGGGGAGAAGAGAGAAGAGAAAAATGAATAAGGAGAAGGAGAAGATAATGTATAAGGGAAGAAGAGAAAAAAAAATAGAGAAAGAAGGAGAGACAGTTTTGTTTTGTTGGAACACTTAGTCATTTTTTGTTAAGTGTTTCCATCAATGCAAAAAGGAGAGATTGTTGGAAAGTGATAAATTTTGTGTTTTATGATTCAATTTTGGTTGTCATTTATGGAAACACATATGGGTTATAGATCGATTCCTATAAAGTTAAGTTTTGTTGACTATAAAATTGACTAAGTACAAAAGCAGAGATATAGAGGTATTTTAGGTATCAAAATCAAGATTGATGACTTATGGAAATAGAGCTTAGAGGAAGATAGTATCAGGTATGTGTGACCTCCACCTAAGATCAATTTAGTTTTGGTAATGTTTACAGCAAGTTAGAGAGATTTTAAGACTTACAAACATCAATAGAACAACGATACAGAGCAGCAGGACTGAAGTAATGATTAAGGAAGTATGACATGGACTCCTGGAAATTAGAGTTGGATTATGATTCTTGATAAAATATAATTTGATTATGTAAGAGCACCAACTATGCATTTGATATTTTTTTATTAAATGTATTTTGTATTAAGAGCCGACTATGTAATATTTGTATTGAGAGCTGACTTGGTAAAGAAGAAATGTATATATGTAAGATCTTTTTGTTGAGGGAAGTAAGGATGGATGATATGTTTTTGAGGAGATATGAATGGCAGAGCAGAGGATGACATATATCATTGATGAGTTATGAACAAGAACTATCTAAGAATAAGAGATTCTTTTTTTGTTCATTACTGAGAACATTTTGTTACAAAATTACATTGTAAGAGTTGTATGCTCAGTTGGCCCCTAACAGGGTGTGTTGGTTGTATTTCCTATTTTGGTAGTTTTCCTGGTTCCTTGTCCTTCTCTCTATGTTCTGAGGTGCTCAAATTTAGCTATCTCTCCTTCATTATGCCCTTACCTCTACCATATTTTTAGGTTTTCAAGTCTAAAACCTTGCTCAAATTGCAAAAACCCTGAAAACCCTTAGTCTTCCAAGTGTTAAATGATGAATTTAAAACCCTAAGTCATGTCTTATGTTTCAACGTTACCTTTTCATTCACTTAAGGCATGTGTTTTAATTTAGGTCTCCTCGTCGCGTTACCCCAGCCGAATATTCCAATTGCCTTCCCGACTTTGCTTTTTCCTTGTGTCGCGTAGTCTCATTTAAAATCAGAATATTCCTTTGGCTTTATGAGACTCAGCGATTCCTTTATGTCGGGTAGTCACGGAATATCCATGTTATAAAGCTTTGTAAAGATGGGACCCACTGTTAGTCGGGTGATCACGGGAGAAATTAAACAGTTATGAAAGTGTCTTCAGACTTCGCGATTACTTCATGTCACATTATCGCCAAATCAAGCCAAAGATAACAGTTAAGTCAGGCCTTCAGTCATGTGGTCTCGAAATAGAACAATGGTTAAGGGATTTTGACCCAGACTTCACGACTAACTGTTTGAAGTTTGCAGTATTGCTTAGTCGGGATGTCACCAGAGCAAGAAAATGTTTCAGTTTTCTAGTATGCAGTAAGTGAACAAATGATCGCGTGACATGTGTCATAAGGTGAATGGATGAACGAAGATTATTTCATGGTCATGAGAAGGAGAAAATGGATTCAGCGACAACGAGACTAAGGTGCTTTGCCTTCTGTCGCGATGTTTGGAAATGAATTAAGGGCATGTAAGAAACATTCAGCGATTAAGCGACTGCCGTTAGATGAAAGAATTAGAAGATCCAATGGTTGTTACGAAGTCTGATAAGAAAAGTGCCCTGGGGGAAAAGACCTCCCGACTTGGCGATTAGGGTATGTCGTGCAGTCGTCAGAAGTGAAAAGGGGGCGTTTATAACATGTTAAGGTAAAGTTGAATGCTCAGGGATTTTATCTCTCGACTGGATTACTAGGTGTTGTCGCGAAGTCTTGAAACAAAAATTAAACACTTAGCAACAGGGAGATAACCGTAAAGGTTAATGGTAACAGCTAGTTGCAAAGTCTCAGAAAGAATGATGAGTTATTGTTAACTGTGCGCGACTATGATTTTAGTTATGTCGCGTGATCACCAGATGATCACTTGGGTCAGCCAAAGTTAAGAAAGCACATTGTCGCCAAGTCTTGAGATGGAACCATGGTTAATAACATAGGCCCATGACAAAGAGACTTAATGTAGTCGCGCAGTCGCCTGATTAAAAGATCTAAGAAACGGCGGTAGTTTTTTGATGTGACAAAGTAAATCTCTCGGCAACCAATCACAGGCTCGTATTTTGATTATTGTGAAAAAAAAGTAGCTGGGATGTGAGATAGACAATGAATTAGAATGTGACATGTCAGCTCTCTTAAACATTATATGATTGCTCCGAGGATTCATTTTTGAAAATTTGATTTCCTTTCAACTTCAGCAACTACGGCTAGGTTTTTGTATTCAAGTTCACAACATGGAAAATTAATTGCAGAACTGATGTTTCCAAATTATGAGCTACGTACTATGAATGATGTCTATAAGGAGTTGATGATGCATTCATTCTCGTTCATCTTGCTTTCATTTTTCAGAGCCAAGTTGCTAATTTTCAGAAGAGAGATATTTTGCGCAGTTTGCAGTGTATCCAAAGTTGATCAGAGAGTTCTAAATTGCAGGAGATTGTGCTCAGAATAGTCAGCTGATATTTGAGATAGATTTGTTTCAATATCGGTAAATAAAAAAGAGATTTAGGGTGTTGCAAGGATGATCAGAGCTATGAGTGTTGCTTCAACAAGTGGAGCAAGTGGAGAGGAACAGAAAGGAAAAGCAAGTTTCTCTGATGAGTTTCTCCGTCTCCTGCCAGGTTCAATGCAGAATAAGAAGGTTGATGCTAATGTTCTCCTGGATGAGTACAAGAACATTCGAGATGCTGTGACCCCGGGCACAACAGGTTTCTCTCTTTTCAATTACTTCTATAAAAATTTTGATAAGCCCATCCCAGTTTCAAACCCTTGGACATGTGGTCTTGCTAGGTTGCTTGTTCCTGATGTTTTCTTAGATGTAGACCTATTTCTAGACCTGGAAAATCACTATGATGCCCTGACAAAGACCATCAAAAGGGATGATGGCACTACCCTGCTAATTTTAAACAAGAACTCATTCATGCAAGCCTTTGGCTTATTCAGCACCATGTCAACTAAAATTGACATGACAAGGCAGGAGAAGAGGTATAGTTCCAAGCCTGGTATTGCAAAAAACTTATTGCAGAAGCATATGTTAAAAGAATTGAAAAATTACTTAGGTCCTATGGTTGATCCCTATCCATATTATTACAAGGACCTACACTTATATATTAAGTATAATTCTTATGCCCTGTGTAGAGTGCTAGGGATAGATGGAGATGCATAGAGAATCAATGCTAGCATCTTAAAGATGGTACTAGACCTGCGAGAGGTGCTTTCAAGAACCAGCTATGATTACATACAACATATAATTGATGAAATGCATGAGGGTTTTGTTGAAACCCAGAAGAGATTAAAGAACCCCAAGGAGAAGGAGCCTAAGTTTTTGCATTATTCAGTCCTAATGCACCTTCTCTTATACTTCAATTTTGTAATCATGGATACGCATAACTTGTCTCCTCAGAGATTCTATCAGACACAACCAAATC
>MU223265.1:1155234-1176274 GCA_018584345.1 Thuja plicata
GCCTAAGTCAGAAGAGGCTGTGGAACAAAAGGTGGATGAAGAAAAAGGAAATGCAATAGCTTTGAAGGCACTAAAAGGCATATTACAACATAGGATTGAGATTTTAAAAGACAAAGCTGATGTTGTAGTCAATACATATAATAAGTTACCAGTATTTCATACTGAGGTAATGGGATACCTTGCAATTCTGAACCCTTACTTCACTAAGTGGTCTGCTAGGGCAACTTTATTTGAGAAATTGTCATCTTTACAGGCCATAAGACCAGATTTTCCTCCAATATTCATAGAGGTTGAAGATGAGATTAAAAGAGTAAATATTACTCTCTCATTCTTCAAGGGAAAATTGAACCAGATAGAGGTAAAATTGAGCCTCTTTTCAAGTGATTTCAATAGGTTTATTCCTTCATTAAAGGGAGAGGATGACCAAGTAAAGGCTATAGATTCCTAGAGGAGTAAGTTTGACACCAAGATGCCTAGTGAAGATACATTTCTATTGGGAACGAATGTTGATATAGAGGGATTTAATAAAATATTGGATGAGGCATTCAAGGCTAAGACTAATATAAACAAGTTCCTACTTGATGCCAAAAACATCACTGATGTAAGATGGGATAGGCAAAAGGTGCAGGTACAGAGTACTCAGGACTTCAAGTGGCCATCAGACGATGAAGTAAAGGCTTGGGAAGTCATGACTACACCTAAGAAAAAGAAGCCTGTAGTAGAGGAAGAAGTTTTGGTCGATGAGTAAGGTGAACACTTGGCGCTGCACTGTTCAGAGACAAGAAGGACAGTTATTACAAAAGGAAGATGTAGGTGAGTAGGTGAGCACAACTATCTGGACTCAACATAAATACTACCAGCTACCATCTACAAATCTGATTGCAGTCGCCAGATCAGGAGAAGAACAAGAAATATTTGTTTATACCTTTTTGACTCAATCCTTTCATCGCTTCTTCTCTCTCTTTCTTTTGTCTCTCTTGTAACTTTAGGGTTATGTTTTAGTGACCATCCGAAGCTTGTTGCGTCCTTAAGGGATTCCAAGATGGTCTAAAACCTATATATAGCATAAGAGTTGTAATAGTTAAGGGTCCTTTGATGTTGGAACATTTTGGAGAAGAGATAATATATCACAGAATTCAGATATTCTGGTTTCTGTCTATCTTTTGAAGCTATATAATCTTTCATGTATGGAAAGCTGGATCATATAAATAATATACGATGCAATTTTGCTCTCTTCTCTTACTGTCTCTTTATTCTTTGTATGTGCTCTTCTATGTTAAGTTTACAAGGTATTCTGAAATATTCTGGTTATAAGGTAACTATTTGATTACTTGCAAGTTTCTTTTAAGGAAAGAACTAAGTTTTGTAAGTAGTTTCAGGGAGCATACTACTTTGTTTAAGGATTTGATACAATAGTTTTGAGGTGACAGGGTAAGTTGTAAGGTAGCTTACCTGAATTGTATGTGGGTTGTAAGGAAATCTGCTGTATTTTGTTTCTATGAGATCTTAGCTTATATTTGACTCTATAGCCCAAAGGATAGGCACTGGTTCAGGAAACAATCTGATAATCTATCTGTGTTTGAGATATTCCAATATATCAAAACCAAATCAATCAAAATACTTTGTTACTAAGAACAGACAAATAAAACTTGTTAAGGACCTATGTCAGTAGGATAGTGTCCATATTATTGATTCCTTGAAGAGTGAATCCCTTAGGTTATCCCTCCTACAATAAAAGGAAGAAGGATGAGAATCCTTGTATCACTGGTTCTTGTTATGATTATAACTATGGTTTGTATGGTTATATCTTGCATCTGGTTATGCTTGGTCATTTGCAAGGTAATTTATAAGTTGATTTAATAAAGATACATAGAAAATCAGTGTCCACATCAACAAATACTGTGTAAACAACAATCTTAAGAGGTAAAACCTGCCTGAGTATATGTGGAGCTCAAAAATGAAGAAGGACCTTACCCAGTCCTTAGCAATTAGGCTTTTCTTGTCTCTGAATCAGTATTAGAAGGCATAGTGTTCAAGTAGTCATTTCAAGCACTGTGATTCATACAATAAAAATCCCTATCAGGGTGTTGTATACCTTTAATAGGGTTGTTATTCCTTTAAAAAGGAAATGTACTATGTAATATTCATCTCCTAATAGGGCTAGGTCTCCTAAAATGGACACTATACTTTAGTGCGTGCTTTTGGGTACCATCCCCACCGAGGTTTTCCCTTAGCCTGGGTTTTCTCGACAATAAATTATGGTGTTATGAGTACTGTGTCATTTTCTTATGCATATGGTTAATGTTTAATTACTTGAAAATTTTAATTAAGTGTTGTAATACTGATTCACCCCCCTCTCAGTATTATCTAATCCTAATAGAAAGTCTTAGAGGTTAGTTTGATAAGATGAAAATGAAAGAAGGGGAAGACATTACAAAATACAGTAAAAGAATCAATAAAAGTATCAGTGTCATCAGAGCTTCCGGTGGAAAAATTGAAGACAAAACTGTGGTTAGTAAGGTATTGAGAAATTTACTTCCTATCTATGCTATTAGAGTTTCAACTATTCAAGAGATGAGGTGCAGTAATGATATAACTCTAGATGCATTGGATGTAAGGCTTACAACTTTTGAGTTGGACAATTTTGATAATTATTCTCCTAATCCTAGCAATTTTGAGTTTGCATTCAAAGCTAAATTAAACCTTAGTAGGATGGATAGAAAATCAAAAGGAAAGCAAATTGATAGTGATAGTGATGATGATTCTGGTGATGAGGATCTAGAAATCATTGAAGAATTACTTGCAAAGAGAGCTTCCAAAGGAAAGTACAAAGGAAGAATACCATTGATTTTCTTTTCATGTAATGAGGTTGGTCATATCACTGCTAAGTGTCCAAACAAAGAAGACAAAGATGAGAAAAATTTCCAAAATTACATAGGCAAGAAAGATTTCAAAAGTTACAAAAGCTACAAGGACAAGGGTAATAAATCTTGTTATATTGCAAAAGATTATGATAGTGATGAAGATGAAGATGAAATGGTTTACATTGCTATTAAGGATGAGTCAGACAATGAAGATAATGAAAAGACTGCACTTTACTCTCATATTAGCAAAAATGACACTTGGCTAATTGATGGTGGTTGCTCTCACCACATGATTGGTGATAAAACTAAATTGAACATCTTGAGCACTATGATGGTGGGAGTGTCAGTTTTGGGAATGATGAACCTTGCTATGTGAACGGTAAAGGTTGTATTTCTCTAACTGAAGGAATCAAATGTGATAATTCTTATTGGGTTGAAGGACTAAGGTGTAATATACTAAGTGTGGAAAAACTAAATAACATTGGTTTCAAGGTAGAATTGATGAATGGTAAGGCCAAGCTCCTAGATGGTAAGGGAAACCTAGTTGGAACTTGCAGGAAAACAAAAGGTAATCTATTCTATCTTGATCTCACTGGAAGTTCATGTTTCATTGCACAAGTAGAAGAAATATGGTTATGGCATAAAAGGTTGTGTCATGTGAATTTTGATAACCTATTCAACATAAGCAAGAAAAAAAGAGTAAGAGGTATTCCTATTATGAAGAAACCTGAATTAGCAATATGCAAACAATGTCAAATTGGGAATATGGGAAAAACTAGTTTCAAGAGCAAGAATTATAATACTGAAGAAGTCTCAAAGTTAGTGCATACTGATTTGTGTGGACCAATTAGAACAAGTTATATAGGAGAGAGGTATTTCACTCTATTTGTTGATGACCATTCCAAAATCATGACTGTTATGTTTCTAAAAGAAAAATTAGAATATTTTCAGAAGTTTAAGTGGTACCTTGCCAGAGTTGAGAAGGAAATAGGAAATAAACTTAAATGCCTAAGATATGATAGAGGAGGTGAATTCATTTCTAATGAGTTCAATGAAGTTTAAAATGAAAGAGGAATCAAGAGACAAGTATCTGCCCTAGGTACACGACATCAAAATGGGATAGCAGAAAGAAAAAACAGATCTATTATGGATTGTGCAAGAACCTTGATGATTGAAAATAATTTTGCAACTAAATACTGGAAGGAAGCCATCAACATTGCAATTCACACCTTGAACATAGTTCAACTAAAGAAAGGTACTGAGAAGACACCTTTTGAATTATGGTATGGAAATAAACCCAATGTTCATTTTTTCAAAGTATTTGGAAGTAAATGTTACATCTTGAAGGAAGCAAGAAATGAAAAATTTGATGTAAAAGGTGATGAAGGTATATTCTTAGGTTACTCTTGCAAAAATAAAAGCATATAAATGTTTGAATCTTACTACTCATAAAGTCATAGAAAGTGTACATGTAAATATTGATAAGTTTGCAGAGAGAAGTGAAGAACAGAGTAGTAAAGAGCATGAGGAATACATAAAATTTGCGTGTTATGAACCTGATACTATACCTAAGACACATGCAATGGTGATTGGACAACAACCATGTCAACCACTGAATTCATCAGAACAAACCTTATTTCAACCTATGTAACCCGAGCTTCTAATTGTAGAAACATAGTCTCAGATTGAAGAAACCAAGTCACAGAGAGAGGGAACTAAGTCGCAGATAGAGGCACCCGAGTCTCAGAGAGAGGCACCCAAGTCTCAGACAGTGGAACCTAAGTATCAGTTGGAAGAGCAGAACAAAATGTTTGAACATGGTGAACCAAGTGGAACAAGCCTAGAATTAAAGAGGAAGGAACCTATACTTGCAAAATATGTTAGAAGGCATCTTGCACCTGAGAAAATAATTGGAGATTAGACAGAAGGTATAATGACAAGGAAAAAAATTAAAGGTACATGTTTGCCTAGTGAAATTAAACCCAGATCTGTGAAAGATGTATTAAATGATGAAAACTAGATAGAAACCATGAATGAAGAGATTGAGTAGATAGAAAAGAACAAAACTATTAGTAATAACTAAGAGAGGGGGGGGGGAGGGGCGGGGAATCAATGGCCTCAAAAATTAATCCTTAAATAAACCCTTAAAACTTATTACCACTTTTAAGCCTCTAGTTATACTCAATCCTACAAGATGAATGCCTTGAAATACTTATATCAAATTACTACCTGTCAGAATGCTTTGTAAAACCTTCTTCTGTATATTTAGCAATAAGAAGTCTTCTATTTACCAAAACACAGTAAATAACTAGTGTATACCGATCAATCCAGAATAACTTATGTGAAATGCAAAATAGTAAAGTAATGAAACATAAACACATAACACATGGATTTTTAACATGGAAACCCTATTAAGGGAAAAACCACTGAGATTAGTACTCCAAATTTTAACTCTTTTGAAGCAAGCTCGGTTAAGAGCCAACCCTGTTAAAGGTTACAAACATACTGTTAGGTATGACCTTGTTAGAGGATTTAAAAGATAGTTTGTCACTTAGTATCTAATATCTAATACTACCATCCTTGATCAAACACTCACTTGGCCTGTCAATAGGTATCGGGGATATCCAATGCTACTTTGTATGATTAAATTTTTTGATACTCCTTGAGATGTATCTCAATTGTAAAAGACTTTTAAGTCCTACTCGATTAAGAGACTTGATGCTTCAATGGTTAAATTGAAACAATAAATTTATTTGTTCACACATACAACTTCAATTGCATATTTTCAGATCTATTGTAACTGTATTACCTTTCTAAAAAATATAATCAATTCAATACCTTTGCTCCACACTGTTCTTCTCTGTGATGTTGTTTCATTGTTCATCAATGTCTATAGAATCTAGCTCTTTCCTCAGCTTGTTGATCAGGTTTGAATGAAGACTTTCTTCTCCTTCAGAATCTCTTCAGAATCTATTTTCTTGTCACTCCTCTTCACCACCTTCGTAATGAATTAGGTTGTCTCTTAATAGACATGGTTTCACCATTTCTTGGCTTTCTTGATGTTGGCGTGATCTGAAATTCTTTCCAATTAGATTTACAGAAAAAACTCTAGTTTTATCTCATAGAGATCTTCTTGCCAACTAGAAAAAGAAGCTTAAAATCCTTCACTTATCTCTAGCTTTATCTTGTTGAATAAAAAAATGATAAGTATCAGTTAAGTCTATTTTTAACTCTTGACAGCTAAGTATTTTTTCATTTCTGAACTCTCTATTCTGTCGATCAATACTTCAGTTAATGATCAGCGATAACTGACTGTTCCGTCAGTGTGAATTTAGTTGTCTTTGGGATCTCCATTCATCAGGCAACACTGTAATTCTATCCATAGGATTACTCTGTGCTTTGCTCGTCGGAAAACACTGTGACTTCTCTCATCAGTAATGCTATGCATTTTCTTGTTGGGTAACACTATGAATTTTATCTTTTACTCTGACCGTCGGTGTGCACTCTGTTAGTGTATATATCCACTTTGTGAATACTTGACTTATATGCATTACTGATAGCATAACCTTTGATTCATCATTTCTTTGAAGTCTTTGGCAGTATGTCCATGACCATACATATTATATCAAGTTGACATTAATGACAATACAATACATTAACTGATTTAATGTCTTTCATTAACTTTCTTATGTCACTGTGATCATTAACATAACATCTTGAAACATTCAATCAGTTATAGTTCATCAATCTCTCCCTTTGACATTGATGGCAACACACTATATTATCACTAATAGAATATGAAATATAACAGTTGAAGTTCATCAAAATATCAATCTTATGTACTATAACCAATAAAAATATCTGGTCCTCGGTAAGCTTCTCATACCTTAGATTTGATTCTTGCAGCTCTCTCTCTGTCTGCAATCCCTTCACTAGATATATGTATAATCTTTCTTCATCTAATGTGATGTGTTCTTCTCCTATGTCAAAGTCTCTCTCTTTGACTATTCTCTTTTTCTTTTGATGTCCATTGTACTCTCCCTCTAGATAATGTAATGGATATGATCTCTCCCTGATGTTATAATGGATATAATCTCTCCCTTTGACAACAATGCCAAACAAATATTTTTGAAAATAATGCCAAACAGTCCTTTCTATCCATAATATTCTCCTTGAATTTCCCAATCCATCAACAATATAAAAACTCTAGTGCTTGGAGTAGATAAATACCTTGTTTTGTATAGATTTATCTTTGAAGTCCATTTATTTGCTTGCATCAACATGAATGATATTATGATAATATGTAGGCTGATGTAGCCTTCTAGTCATCTTACTGACCAGTAGAAAAGGGTCTGACCCCTAGTCTCTTTCTCAAGTACTCAAATGCATCCTTGGGTAGTGGCTTGGTGAAGATATCAGCTAATTATTACTTTGATTGCACATGCTCAAGTATTATCTCCTTTGCTTGAACTTGTTCTCTCAAATAATGATAGTTGATGGCAATATGCTTTGTTTTAGCATGCATTACCAAATTCTTGGAAATTTTAATTGGACTTGTATTATATGATAATAGATAATTATTGGTTAAATAATTTTCATATACATACCTTCTAGTAACTGTTTGATCCATGCAATATTTGAGTAGTTTGCAGCAGCAACAACATACTCTGCTTCTGCAGTAGACAGAGAGATGCAAAGCTTGAATATTTACAATACAAACATGCTACAACACTACATTTGCATACACATAAAACAAAAAGGAAAACATGGTTCTTCCATGATAGGAGCCCCAAAATTTCTCTAAGCAATGGAAAAATGAAATTTGAGATGAGCTTTTCCCTTCCTTATCTTTGTTCTTCCTTCACAAATCACCAAGTTGACCTAGAAGCCTCTGAGTTTGGAAAGTAGGAAATCAACCTCTAAACTCAGCCAAAATTCTACTAAAAATAAATTCCAACCTAAATCTCTACCTAACCTTCAAGATGATTGGGAATACCTTTCAAACTCGTCACTCTAAAACAATGAACTTTTTGAAAGCTGAAAAATGAGGTTTGGATACTGTATTCATCAAAATTTGAGCCCCCAACACCTAGTAAACCTATTGGGCTATCTAAATCCAACTCTAACTAACCCCTAGGGCTCCACTTAACCTCTCAAAAGTCCATTGAGAGTTCACCTACAAAATTATAAAATGGGATTCCTTCTATTGGCACAATAATCAAGACACCTAATCTAGGGGCACTACAAGGTGACTGTAAGGTAAGGATCTAACAAACTCCAAATCACTTGGTCATGCAAAATCACATGTACAAGTGTGAATTGACATCACATAAAAAAACATATCACATTACTACACACATGACATGCCAAGTGGATAATTCCCATTTACAAAATTTACAAAATAATATTACATTCAAACATTACGTTTACTAAATAAACACATAAAAATGAGGTTATATCTCACTCTAGAGTTATCCTTGGATTAACATGGTTTTTAAATTAATACATCATTGATTTACCACATTTAAATTTTGTGGTCAATTTCCTAAACACTAGATCAAAATATGAGTAGCTTATGAAAGAAACCATATAAAAAAATGCAACACTAGTGATAACATAACACACCTTTATTAATACTTTGCATTTCAAAAGATTCATTATAACTAAAATGATATAGACTCTTAGATTTATACATGCAAAAAGTATATATATACTCATAAACTATTATTAAATATCATCCTTATGTATTTTTTTGAAATTCAACTATCATAAGCATCCTTATGTATATGCACGATCAAGACATCATATATAAAATTTTAAATTGACATCATTCTCACTTCGATTCACATTTCATGAAATTCATACCAAATCAAAATGTAATATGCAGAATCCAAATCTATTCTCTATATCATATCATCAAGATCAGTAAATCCGAACATATAAAGTATATCCTAACATCCTCAACATTATAAAAATCATCACTTAAGGTCTAAAGATATGAAGTCTCTGTCCAAATAAGTCTAATGTATCAAAATAGTATAACATCATGTAATAACTTATCAATTCAATTTTGGGGCATACTCTAATCATCATTCTAAAATTTCATGAAATCATTTATTAATCCACATCATAATAGTCTTCTAATCTAGTCATTCATTAAGCGTAAATAAAATACATCGTAAAATTTTCATCATAGGAATCATTACTATATGTATCCCAAACAAAATACTGAATTAGTCATAGGATCAGATCCATAAATTATAGACATGCATTACATCTCAAACACGTCTTATTCTACTAACCTTACTACATGTAATAATAATACATTTGATTTAATCATTCCAATTATTACTTGCATTATCCTTTTAACTATTTAATGAACATCACTACATGTGAAATCACGATTCAACACAATTGATCGATTTACATTCACATCTAGAAGCCCTTTAAGTACCTAGCATTAAGAAAAACTAACATTATTACAAAATTTTCATTCTCCTTGCACAATACAAATCTACACAACACATTCACTCACTTGCAATCTCCTACTAATCAGTTGGATTAATTAACCCTAGTGCAAGTGTAGTGCATCTAAGACTCATCCACCTGTGTACAGAAACAACGTGAAATTGTGTGCATCATGGAATAATGTGGTCCCATTCAAATACAATACATAATCCTTAAGGAAACAACATAAGGAAATCACCTATAAGGTCTATCCTTGAGGTAAGACCTCTCAAGGGTCTAACATGATCATAAAATACAAGCATGTAAACCAATTCACACCCATTGAGGTGTCAAGAAGGAAGGGAAATGGGGGGAGGCCCTATATATTGATGACAAAAAGAGTACCACTGGTGGATAATTTTTAATTGGGAATTGGTTAGTTTCATGGTTGAATAAAAATAAAATTTATATAGCTCAATCTACTACTGAGTCAGAGTATGTAGCTGCTGCTATAAAATGTACACAAATTATCTGGATGAAGCAGATATTGAAGGATATTGGGGTGAGATTTAAAGAGCTAGTTGTTATTAATTATGATAATAAAAGAACAATAAACATGTCAAAGATTCGTGTTATGGATTAAAAAACCAAAATTTTTTTAATCATATACTAGTTTTTGAGAAATAATATTGCAGAGAAGGAAGTCAGATCATAGTAAATTAGTAAAAAGGAGAAAATAGCGGATATATTTACAAAAGCTTTGAAAAAATATCCCTTTAAGTATCTGAAAGGTATGCTTGGGGTGAGAACCCCTCCTTGTGAGAACTAAATGATCTAGTACTACATCAGTCTAGTAGTTATCAGAACTATATTATTCTTAGGACTTTTTTCTTAGATCTTCTCCTTAGAAGGAGTGATCGCTAGAACTAAACAAAGAATATTTGGGTGATCATGTACCTAGTTTGTTGCAGGCATGAAGATTTGAAAAATATACACCTTTCAGAGATAGGATGTGAAGAGAAGGAAAAGAGCTATGGCACCCCTTTTCCATTGATGTTAAATGGGAGTGATACAGGTGAAAAACCCTTTCTATTTTAAGGGGAGCTGAAGAGGATATTGTGAACATTGTATTAAGAAGGCTACTTTTGGATTGATGTTTTTTCACATATGTATCCATCAATTCCAATGGAGTAGATTGTTTCAATTTTTTTTTAGGTGTTTACATTCATTTTTTGTCATTGATATCAACATATGTTTCAGTTGCATGCATTAGAAGTTTTAGAAAGATTGGTTATCTCCGGTACAAACAAGATTGGCAGTTGTGTACGGACATTGTACTATGTTTTAGTATATGTGAGAACAAAGTTATGTAGAGGGAAGTATGTACACCTTATATCAAAGGTTGCTAGATTTCATATTGTTGTTGGCATGAGTTACATTTTTTTTTGGTGAAGATTGGTTACATAGCAGTGACAAAGGATTATGAAAGCGATGGTCTCTAAGTTATTGGGATAACTTGGATGTGGGAATGAGTTATGGTATGCGATCTTAAGGCATGATAGAAGTTATATGGGAATGTTGATCAACTAATTTTGATAATGAAGACAAGGTAATAATGAGTATACATGTTTGTATAAATGGTTAGATCAGTTATTTTTTCATTGATGTCAAGCAATTAATTTACTGATTTTTATTGAGTTACCATATCATAAGAAGGAGAAGTTAAATGGGTGACAAATATAGACCAAAAAATGATGAAGTGATGTTGATATAGTTGTTGTATACTATATATTTGATTTTATCAAGTTAGTACACTTTATTGATTAAGTCAGAAATTGCAAAGACTTGAACAATTATGAGTGAAAAGAGTTACTCTACCGAGCTAGACCGAGTCAGTCGATATAGAGTTGTGTTAATCAATTTTAGTTACCAAGAACCATGCATCAAGTAGTAAAAGAAGGTAGTTACCTAGTTGCATAGAAAATTACCGAGTGCAGGATATTAATTATAAATGAATTTAATACAAAGCTATGATGATCTGGATGGAGATAAGAGTTAAAGGAAGTTTATTACAAGATCTACAGGAGAGAAAATTCAATGAGAAGATCTAAGGAAAAGATGAAGTGATTAAACCTGATAATGAGAGTTCCATGAAAAGTTCATGTTATAAGGTAAAATTTAAATGGCTTACTGAGTCAAGATTTATAAAGAAGATGATTGAAGGACAGAGCGCAAATGATGGAAAAACTAAGAAAGGATATTAACAGGAAAAATTTTGTCTATATAAATGATGATAAATTAACAGAGATTATGATATAGGTGAATTGAATTAAGAAGTAGAAGAAGTTGAAGAACACAGTTACCAAGCAGAACAAAGAAGAAAAAAAACAAAATCTATAGTCTAAATCAGAGACAAATGGAGTATGTGATGCCAGTATTCATGTGAGCATAACAGATCTGACACAAGAAAAAGGTAGTTTCTATATTTACATATAAAAGTTTTAATGTTGCTAATTAGCATTTTTAACAGAGAAAACCTCTTAACGGAGTGGATTTAACAGTCCTATTTGTAAATCCTAGATGTAGGTGACATTCCAAAAAGAGTGTTTAAATTCCTCTAGCAAGGCAACTTCTAATAGGCTGAAGATCTTAACAGATATAAGAAAAATACCTTAACATGGTCACATTTAGCAAATGTGTTTGTAATCTTTAATAGGATAAGTTCTTAATCGAGCATACTTCAAAAAGGTACATCTTTATTCTGGGTGAAAATTCCCGTAGAGGTTTCTCCCATATTGGGTTTCCTTGGTAAATCTGGTGTCAATTGAGTTAAATATGGTGTCAACTAAGTTAAATCTGGTGTCAACTGAGTTAAATCTAGTGTCAACTAACTTAAATCTATGTTAACTAAGTTTGAATGATTGATGTGCATATTATGAGATGTATGGTTGTTTAGGTTATTAAATTATTTGGTGAATTGGTTACTACTATATTAAGTTCTATCAAGTAAATCAATGAGTTGATTTTTAAGTGTTTAAGTTTGATTTGGTCTGATTCACCCCTTCTTTCAGTGGGACCAACAATTGGTATCAGAGCTCTGGTTCTCTGAAGTGTTAAGTTTAAAGGACTTGAGTAAAGATCTAAATATGTATAATAGGGAAGCACCAAAGTTGAATAGGGAACATTTGTCTACATGGAAATGTAGAATGAGATCGCATGTGTCTAGTATAGGAGAATATGGACTTGATTTTTTTGATAATAAATATGTTGCATCGACCACTACACCTTTGACAATCACTGAGAAAAGATAGAAGAAAGAACACACACAAGTCATGATTGAGATAGCTTCTACACTTACTGACCAGGAATATGATGAACTTGATTGATGTACTACTTCAAAATAGATGTGGGATAAACTTATTTTGAACTATGGTGGAGATAAGAATGTTCAAAAAGAAAAATCAGAAAGTCTGAGAGGTAGATTTGATTTAATGAGAATGAAAGATAGTGAAAACATAATATAGTACAACACTAGACTTAAGGAGATTGTTAGTTCCATTAGAGGAGTTGGTGGAGCCATAACAGAGGAAGATATTACAAGAAAAATGTTGAGAACCCTACTACTAAGTTATGCTATATGAGTATCTGCTAAACAAGAATTGAGATCCATTCCTCAAATGAATGCTTCTTTTGATGCTACTATTGGTGAGTTGGTTGCGTTTGAGATTAACGATTTTGATAATAGTTTACCTGCTACATCTAAGATTGAGTCTATATTTAAGTCATCTTTGAAGATGGGAAGCTCTTAGGATTCTAGACCTAGTGATGGATATTTTACCAATGCTAGTGAGAGGTTTTATGTATGTTAGAGTGGTTTGGAAGAATTATATGCTACAAATGAAGAGAATGAGAGAGAGTTTGAAGCTTTGTTGGATAGAAGGCTACAAAGAGGCAAAGAAAAATACGAAGGTAAGTTACCCTTGAAATATTTTAATTGTAACAAGATTGGTAATTTTTCATCTAACTACCTTGAGAAAGATAATGAGGAGAAGAAAGATTAAAAAGATAAGGACAAAAGAGAAAAAATATTCAGGAGATTCAAAGACTAAAAAAAGAAAGGTAAGAAATCATGTCATATTTCTAATGAAGATCTAAGTGATGATGATTCAGACGACAGAGAGGAAAAATAAGTTGTTTATGTTTCTATTAAACACATTTCTGATGAAGAAGATCCAAGATCCCTAATATCACAAGTAAGTAAGAATGAAACATGGATTATAGATATTTGTTGTTCTCATCACATGATTGGTGACACACTTAAGTTTATTTCCTTGGGAAAGCATGATGGAGGATATGTTAGATTTGGTAATGATGCTCCATACCCTATGAATGGAAAGTGTTCTATAATTATATTGAATAACACAAGTTGTGATGATGTTTATTGGGTTGAAGGAGTAAAGTATAATACGTTGAGTGTTGCACATTTAAATAACATAGGTCACTGTCTATAATTTCAACATGGAAGAGTGAAATTTTTTGATAAGAAGGCAAGTCTGATTGTTAATAGAGAACAATCTAAAGGTAATTTATTTTATCTTGATACTTCTATGAAGAATTGCCTGTTTTCTAAAGTTGAGGATGTCTGGCTATGACATAAAAGGATTTGTCATGTTAATTTTGACAACTTGATCAAAGTGAGTAAAACGAATAGAGTAAGAGGATTACCAAGATTAGATGAACCTGAGAATTCTATGTAGGGAATGGAAAATGGGTAAGACGACTAAATCTAGTTTTTCAAGAAAAACTTATGTTACACAAAGAATTTTGGATTTAGTTCATACTGATTTATGTGGACCCATGAGAACTCAAAGTTACTATGGAGACATATATTTTATTATATTTGTCGATGATTATTCTAGAATGATGTCTATAATGTTTTTAAAAGAAAAATATGATGCATTTCAAATGTTTAAGTGGTATAAGGGCTGAGTTGAGAAAGAAACTAGAAGACAACTAAAATGCTTGAGATCTGATAGAGGAGGTGAGTTTACATTTGATGAGTTTACATTGTTTTGTAATGAAAATGGAATTAAGAGACAAATATCAGCACTGAGGACACCACAACAGAATGTTATTTCTGAGAGAATAAAAGATCTATTTTTGATTGTCCCAGGACACTGATAATTGAGAAAGGTATTTCACAAAATTTCTAGAGAGAACCAGTCAGTACTGTTAATTACACATTGAACCGAGTACAAATAAAAAAAGGTACAAACATAACACCTTATGAAATCTGGTATGAACACAAACCTAATGTGAGTTATTTCAAAGTTTTTGGAAGTAGATGTTATATATTAAAATATTCTAGAGAAGGAAAGTTTGATTCTAAAGGGGATAAAGGAATATTCTTAGGATATTCTACAAGGAGTAAAGCCTATAAGTGTTTGAATAAAGTTACTAACAAAATGATGGAAAGTGTAAATGTGAGAATTGATGAGTTTGCACAAAAGAATGAGAAAGAAAGAAAAAAGTAACTTGAAGACTATGATAAGTTTTTATATGTACAACCTAATGTTACTGACACCTTACCGAGAGCACCTACCAAGGAGAAAGCTGAACATATTTCTCTACAACCGAATGATGAGGATGAAGCATCGAGACCTACCAAACCTATTTTAGCAAAATATGTGAGGAGGCACCACTCCCTGAGAAATATTATTGGAAATAAAGATGATGGAGTGATGACTAGAAGCACGGTAAGATCCATTACATATTTGATATCTTCATTTGATCCAAAGAAAGTTAAATATGCACTAGATAATGAATATTGGATGAAAGCAATGAAAGAAGAGTTTGATCAGATAGAAACAAACAACACATGGAATTTAGTACTTAGGCCAAAGGATAAAAATGTTAATGGTAATGAATGGATTTTCAGAAACAAGATGAATGAGAATGACGAAGTTATCAGAAATAAAGATATATTGGTTTGCAAAGGTTATGCATAATAAGAAGGAATATATTATGGAGAGACTTTTACACCCAATGGTAGATTGGAAGGGGTTAAAATACTTCTATCTTATGTGGCTTAAAAATGATTCAAATTTTATCAAATGGATGTCAAGTCTACATTTCTTAATGGGATGCTGCAAGAAGAAGTTTACATTGAAAATTCTAAAGAGTTCATTGAGATCACAAACAAGAAAAAGGTATGTAATTTACATAAAGATCTTTATGGTTTGAAGAAATCACCCCGAGCATGGTATGAGAGATTTCACTCTTATCTAATCAAAATAAGATTTCAAAGAACAAGTGATAATAGTAATGTTTACTTGAAGTGTGACAGTGACAACAAGGTTTTGATTGCTGAAATTTTATTTGATAATATTATTTTGGAGGCAATAACACCTTATGTAAGGAATTTTCTGATGAAATGAGAAAAGAGTTTGAAATGCCGATGATTGGAGAGATTAAACTCTTTCTAGGACTAAAGATACAACAAGTTGCAGAAGGGATCTATATTATACAAGCTAAGTATATCAAAGAGATTCTCAAAATTTTTGGTATGGAGATTCCAAGCTTGTTTGAACACTGATGGTCACAGTATGTAAATTATCTAAAGAAGATGAGACACAAGAGGTGGATAATACTCTTTACTGATCCATGATTGGTAAACTACATTTTGTTGTTCACAACAGACCTAATATAGCACACACTATTGGGATACATTCCAATATTTTCTTATAATCCTAAGGAAACACATATTTCTGAAGTCAAGAGAATTTTTAGATATCTCAAAGGAACTGAAGATTTTTGTTTATTGTACAAGAAAGGAGGTAATTTTTATTTGCAAGTCTACAGTGATGCAGATTGGGCTAGAAACGTTGATGATAGGAAAAGTACTAGTGGAGGTGCATTACTTCTAGGTGAAAGATTGGTCACATAGATAAGCAAGAAGTAGAGTTGCATTTAATAGTCTACTGCCAAGGAAAAATATGTTGTTGTTTCCATGAATTGTACAAATATTGTTTGGATCAAAACACTACTTGAAGGTATGCAAGATATTATTTCAGTCCCTATAACTAATTTCTATGATAACACAAGTGCTATCAGTATATCAAAGAACCCGGTTATGCATTCAAAGACCAAGTACATTTCTATAAGGTATCACTACTTCAGAAAAAAAGTTCAAGAGAAGAATGTGGTATTGGAATATGTGAATTTGAAGGAACAATTGGCTGATATCTTTACAAATCCACTACCAGAGGATGCTTTTGAGTATCTCAGAGATAAATTAGGGGTTCTTCCCCTATCCAATATTCACTAAGTAGTATGAAGCATGTTGTATCAATTCTGTAATTTATTAGAATATCTATTCTTTAATTGATGTTAGTGTGACAAACTTTAGGTGATTACTGAAATTATGAAGTGATTTTTATATGTAATGAGTATTTGTACATGTAAGGTATAATCCACTACTGAAACAAATTTTTAGGAGTATGACTTTTTGTCATTGTTGTCAAAGAGGGAGAGTATCAAATTGATGAATGAATTGATAAAATTTATCCATAAGGGAGATATTGAAGAACGAGGGAGAGAATGAATTGCTATTATTTAATCATGAAGGAGAATTCGAATGTATGCTACAGTATGAGTAGATTTGTCTAAGAGGGAAACCAATGAACAATTTAATGATCACAAATATAACCATCAACTCAAAGGGCTTAATCACAGAGATTAACAGTATTGAAATTTCCCATCATCAATTTCTATAGTAATACTATAGCATTAATGCCAAAGAGGGACATTGTTGATCAAATAATGGATATGATAAAGACTGAGTGATAATGAGTATACATGTTTGTAGAAATAGTTAGATAAGTTATTTTGTCATTGATGTCAAGTAATTGATTTACTGATTTTAATTGAGTTACCATATCATAAGAAGGATAAGTTAAATGGGTGACAAATATAGATCAGACAATGATGAAGTGATGGTTATATAGTTGTTTTCTACTATATATTTGATGTTATCAAACTAGTTCACTTGATTGATTAAGTCAAAAATTGCAAAGAGTTAAGTTATGAATGAAAAGAGTTACTCTAATGAGCTAGACCGAGTCAGTTTGTATAGGGTTGTGTTAATCGGTTTCATTTACTGAGCACTGAGCAGTGAATGAAGTTAGTTACCGAGTTGCAAAGCAAATTATTGAGTGCAGGATATTGATTGTAAATTATGATAAGATTAAAGTTAAAACAAAGCTATGATGATCTAGATGGAGATAATAATTAAAGGAAGTATTTTAGAAGATCTACAAGAGAGAAAATTGAATGAGAAGATCTAAGGTGTTTAGATAAAGTGGTTAAACCTGATTATGAGAGTTTCAAGAAAAGTTCAAGTTACGAGGTAAAAGTTAAACATCTTACCGAGTTGAGATTTATGAAGAGTATGATCAAATGAATGAGCACAAATGATGGAAAACCTAAGCAAGGAGATTAAGAGGTAAGTTTTTTCTATATAAATTATTAGAAATTAATAGAGATTATGATGCTGGCAAATTGAATTAAGAAGCATAAGAAGTTGAAGAGGATAGTTATAGTTACCAAGCAGAACAGAGAAGAAGAAAAAGAAGAATCTATAGTCTGAGATAGAGACAAATGGAGTATGTGATGCTAGTATTCATGTGACCATAAAGGTTTTGACATAAGAAAAAGGTAGTTGATTTATTTATAGATCAAATTTTTATGGTTTCTCATTAGCATTTGTAATAGAGAAAATACCTTAATTGAGTGGATTTAACAGTCCTATTTGTACATCCTAGATGTAGGTGACATTCCAAAAGAGTTTTTAAAGTCCTCTAGAAAGGCCACTCCTAACAGGGTGAAGATCTTAATCGATCTGAGGCAAATCCATTAAGAGGGTCACATTTAGCAAATGTGTTTTTAATATTTAATAGGATAAGTTCTTAACCAAGCATACTTTAGAAAGGTACATTTTTATTATGGTTCAAAATTCCCATAGAGTTTTTTCCCATATTGAGTTTCCTCGTTAAATCTGGTGTCAACTGAGTTAAATCTAGTGTCAATTGAGTTATATCCATGTTAACTAAGTTTGAATGATTGATTTGCATATTATGAGATGTGTGGTTGTTTAAGTTATTAAGTTGTTTGGTGAATCAATTATTACTATATTAAGTTCTATCAAGTGAATCAGTGAGTTGCATTTTAAGTGTTTAAGTTTGATTTAGCCTGATTCACCACCCCTCTCCGTGGGACCAATAGGGGAAACATTCTTTGTGAGTCTTGGGTTGTTGGATTCTTGATGATGTCATCTATGGTGTGTGGGCTTGCGAAGACCTATTTGGGGCTGACCACATCTATGTAATGTGCTTAGTGAATGGAGAACATGAATTATGGATCTTGGAGTGTGAATGGCGATTTGTATTTTTTATTTACTTATTTAAGGTATCATGTGTATCTCAATAAGGGTCTATGCAATTTTTTGTGCATTTGAGAAGTCTTAACATGCTGACCTAATTGCTTGTTGTAACTTAGATAAAGGAAAGTAGTATCTTGATGTAAAACTATGGATTGGATGTTGTGATGATGTGGATGCAAGTTTTGCTGAATGTAGAAAGGTAATTATGTTTGTAATGAACTAAATTTGAACTGTATAGGAAAAAACTATTTCTATTAGTCAGTTCACTATTATAAGTATGCTTTCATACTTCTCTTTGGATAGTGGATCTATAAGATGGTTTTAATCTTCACATTCGGGCAATGTGCTTGGGCAGTGAGATCTTCATTTCATTAATCTCCTAATAGGGTTGAAAGGACTCCTATCAGAGTTTGTCTTTTAACATGGACTTTATACTGGATGTAATAATCAACTCCTATCAGGGCTAGATCTCCTAACATGGATACTATATTTCTAGTGCATTATGTGTGGGTAATAATTACCACTAGGGTTTTTCCCTTAATATGATTTTCCTTAACAAAAATACTTGTGTTATGGTGTTATTCTTGAAGTGTTCAGATTTGCATTGAGTAATTGATTTATAATTTTAAAATTTCTATATTTTTGCACACAACTGATTCACCCCACCCTCTCAGTTGTGATGATAGACTATTATTCCTAAGACCTTTTAAGCTTGAAATATGATGGATACATGAATAACCAGATAAATATTCTCTCACTAATACATTGAACTAATCATGTCACGAAAGAGAGAGGAAGAACTGTAGGTTTCTCCCTAAAATTATCAAACACAACTTTTGACAAAGGCTTAGTCCAGATATGTACATATTGATCCTTTGTGGAAATATAATCAAACAAAATTTCATTTTCTAGAATGTTTTCTCGAAGAAAATGATATTTTATATCAATATTCTTTGTTTGAGAATGTTGTACAAGATATTTTGAAATATTTGTAGGACTTGTTGTTGGAGATTTGATTCTGAGAGTTGATTGTTTGTATGTTTGTCATTGATGACAACATATAATACATAGTAGTAATTCTGTATGAACTTATTTGAATGATGACATGAATACTTGCATGGATAGATACATTTTTTTGACATCTTTATTATGTTATGTTCATACACGCAGACCTAGATATGATGTTTCAGTAAAGTTATGCAATTCTGTTATTAGCAGTTACAGTTCTAGAAGTATAATGGTTTAGGGCTGACGTATATAAGGTATTTCATGAGTTGCACCTATCTTCAGGATATGCATGTGTATATGCATGATTAATTATGAGTTGATGATATAAATCCAAAGGTGCCAAACATGTTTCAAGATGATTGCAAATTTATGGTTAATTTGGTGAGGCTGACTCAGTGAAGCGTCGCGTCTATTCAACATTGACTTTCACAGACTTAATATTGTTTGTGTGCTTAGTTAAGCCAACTAAGATATTGATGAAGTGTTTCTAAGAGCTGACATGACCTTCTAATTTGGAGAAGATACTTATATTAGTTCAATTGTGATACGCTAAGTGTGAATGATATGAAAAGTGAAGAAAGATGTACAGAGTAGATTATGAGAGTTGGTTCATTCATCAAGGGTTTATGTGAAGAACAAGTGAAAGATTCTAATACACTGGAACTGATCAAGATAGTAGGTCTACTCTATAGTTCATCATCAGATATAGTGCATATCTATTATTCAAAAGGTTGTAGCCTTCACCATCAAGCAGTGAGCTTTTGGATAGTGAGTCCACCACCCCTAATAGGGTTATTTGTAAAAGACTCCTAACAGGGTCTAATCCTTAACTAGGTCACTATACTTATTGAATTTAATTGTACAACTCCTAATAGGGTTGAAATATCTTCTAACAGGGATTACTACAAAAAAGTATAGTTTATTGTGGGTGCTAATTCCCACCAGGGTTTTTACCATTTGGTTTCCCCGTAATCAAATTGTGTGTTGAGTACTGTGTTATCTAATTATACATTTACTTTGTTGCATTCTAAAGTTAAAGAAGTAAAAAATGACTTAAGTAAATGATAACTAATTCACCCCCCCTCTCAGTTATCCTTTGGCACTATTCTAACAATTGGTATCAGAGCCAAGTGCCTTGAAGAAGAAGCATAACAACTTAAGGTAGATCAGATGTCTTACTTCAGAAAAGAAAGCCCTAAGTTTGATGGAGAGAATTATTTGGATTGGAAAAACAAAATGATAACACATCTACAGTGTATTGGCTTTGAGATCTTTGAAATTG
>MU223265.1:1192522-1234752 GCA_018584345.1 Thuja plicata
GCATGATTCTGCTCCTGTTCTCTTGGCTAGATTTTGCATGGTTAAAGTAGGTAGATTAAGGTTAGGAGATAGTAAACATAAAATCCTTGCCTGAATTGCTCATGTCTATGAGTGATTTGGTTAAAAAACATAAGAGATAATCTGATGATCAAGGATAAAAACAAATTCATTGAACATCATAAACAATCAGGGAGCTATACCTGTCAATTCAGAGGGCAGTGATTGAAGATATACACTGACCCATTTGTTGGTGACATCCTTTTGTTATCTCACCTTGGGTGCTAAAAGAGTCAGAGATTATAAATCTAACGGGAGGACAAACTGTCAACCAACACCATTGAAGCATTAAGTCTCTTAACAGAGCATGACTTAACAGTCTTTTGTAACTGAGGTATATCCTAACAGATTACCAGAAGGTTGACTCATGATAGTAGCACCTGTCTTACCTAAAGCCTATTGACAGTCTAAGAAGGAGGCTAATTCAAGGATGGTAGTAAGATTTGCACAAAGCCTATTGACAGTCATGAGACTGATTCAAGGATGGTAGCATAGATGCCAAATACTAAGTGATAACCTATGTATTTAAAATCCTCTAACAAGGTTTCACTTAACAGTGTGTTTGTAACCTTTAATAGGGTTGATTCCTAACAGGGCTCACTTTAGAAGAGTGAAAATTTGGGGTACCGGTCCCAGTGGTTTTTCCCTTAACAGGGTTTCCACATTAAAATCCTTGTTTTATGTGTGTATGGTTTATTAATTTATTGTTTTACATTCTACATATGCATTTATGGATTAACTGGTATACTCTGCATATTTACTGAGTATTGATAAATATAGTTTACTGCTTATCGGTTATCAAGGAGAATAAGGACATACAAGGTAAACCGACAGACAGTTATTTGTTTCAAGTATTTCAAAGACGTGCATCTTGTTGGGACTTAATAATTTGATAATTATTGATTGGTGGATTAAAGTTTAAATCGGATAAATTTCTGAGGCCACTGATTCACCCCCCCTCTCAGTTATTACTAATAATAATATGAGATTCAATCCTAAGAAATGCACTTTTGGAGTTGATTCTGGTAATTTATTAGGATTTATAATCTCTAAGAGAGGCATAGAAGTAGATACTGAAAATATTGATGCTATCATTAATATGCCTCCTCCTAAGAATATTTCCCAATTACGTAGTTTACAAGGAAAAATTCAATCTATCCAATGCTTTGTTTCTAACTTAGCTGATAGAACTATTCCTTTCACCTCCTTGCTTAGAAAAGATACCACTTTTACTTGGAACCAGGAATGTAAACAATCCTTTGAGCAATTTAAGGAGTATCTAGCTAATCCTCCTATTTTACAACCCACTCAATTCAATAAACCCTTCTATCTATATACTTCTGCCACTTCCCATGCTATGAGTGCATTATTAGCTCAACATGATAGTAAAGGTAAGGAAAGACCGATATACTATATCAGTTGGACTTTACTGGAATATGAAACAAGATATACCTATTTATAAAGACAATGCTTGGCTTTAGCTTATGCTTGTCAAAAAATTAGACATTATGTATCGAATGTTGAGGTTAATGTAATTGTAAAATTTGATCCTCTCAAACACCTTTTCTCAAAAATAGATCTCTCTAGTCGTTTGGATAAATGGATGATGTTACTTACTGAATTTGATCTTAATTTCATTATTCAAAAGTCCATTAAAGGAAAAGATTTAACTAATTATCTAGCTGAAGCTCCTTGTCCTCATTCTCATACAAACTTCGCCTCAATAGAATTCCTCGATGAGAACATTTTAGCTATTAAACAAGATGTTTGGGAATTATATTTTGATGGTTCTAGATGTAAGACAGGTTCTAATGTAGGCATCATCTTGGTCCCTCCTACAAAGAAACCAATCCCTATGTCATATAAATTGACCTTTCCTTGTACTAATAACATTGCGGAATATGAAGCTCTTATAGATGGCTTATGAGCAGCTTCATCCGTTCACAATAAAAAACTTGGAAACATACGGGGATTCACAATTGATTGTTGAACAAATCAAAGGGGGTTATCAGACTAAGAATGATAAAATGTCACAATATAAAGAATTGGCTCTTGATATCCTTTCACAATTTTCTTCTTATACCATTCAGACTTTACCTAGGAAAGATAATCGACATGCAGATGCCATGGCTAGCGCAGCTTCCTTGGTGTGTCTGGAGAATAATGTTGAAGACTTCCAATTTACTATACATACTCTTAAACAACCTGCAATTTCTAATAAGGGTAATGTTGATTGTTGTAACTTGCATTTGGATGAATGGTATTCTCATATCATTCACTTTTTGAAAGACAATACATTCCCTAAATTGGCAACAAGGAACATGCATAACCATATTAGGAAGCTTGCAAAATGATATATCATTTTGGGCGATACTCTTTAAAAATGTTCTTATAATGGTTTTCTATTAAGATGTCTTGGCAGAACTGAAGTCCTGATAGCTTTAACAGAAGCTCACTCTGGTTCTTGTGGAGGACATTTTGGTGGGAAATATTTGGTTAATAAACTTTTTAGAATTGGATATTATTGGCAAACAATGGAATAAGATTCCTTTACATTTGTTAAGAGTTGTCCTCAGTGTCAGCAACATCATAATTTAATTCATGCTCCTGCTCGTGAGTTTTGTAATCAAGTTGCTCCATGGCCTTTTAGCATTTGGGGATTTGATCTTAATGGAAACATTTCACCAGCTTCTTCTCAAGGATATACATTCATTCTCATAGCTACATATTACTTTACAAAGTGGGTAGAGGCTATTCCTCTCCTCTCTACTATTATTTGTGATTTTATTCTTAATCATATTATAGCATGATTTGGTATTCCTTCAATGATAGTTTCGGATAATGGTACTTCCTTTAAAAATAAAGAAGTCACAAAATTCTTGGAGAAATATCATATTCAACATAGATTTTTTACTCCTTACTATCCTCAATCTAATGGTCAAGCGGAAGCATCGAAAAAAGTTATCGAACAAATCCAAAGGAAAACAATCAATAAGCATGTGAAAGATTGGCATAATAAACTTACTTATGCTTTATGGGATTATAGGTTTAGTGTCCACACTGCCACGGGTACTTCTCCTTATAATCTTGTTTATGGCACTGATGGTATTATGCCATTAGAATTAGAAATACCTTCTTTACATGTTTCATTCCATGGGATAATTGATAAGGATACCTTCTGGGAACAATGATTACAATAATTAGAGATGTTGGATGAACAATGGATAAATGCTTTGGAACATATTAAGGCTTATCACAAATCACTCCAAAAATAGTACAATCATAAGGTGATTGAGCGGTCATTTTTGGTAGGTGATTTATTCTTATATGAAAATCAAAGGAATGTAAATGCTTTGACTGGTGAAAAAGGGGAATTTAGCCCTAATTGGCTTGGACCTTTTGTGGTTATTGAGGATTTTACTTCGGGTGCTTATAATATTGCATATATGAATGCTGTTCCCCTTAAGGAACCTATTAATATTATGCATCTCAAACGTTATTATTTCTAATACATCAACTTTTCTTTATTTATGTATTCCCTATAGAATGGTTATGTATGTTTTATAGTTTATATGATTTGAATACATTCATACATTAATTTCATTTCTTTTCTTTATGTTAAGTTTTTGTGTATTGATGAAAAGAACAAGTAATCAATCATAGAACTAACTGGACAAGAAAATTTTTCATATATAAATATCCAAGAGTTTGGTACATATATGGCACATATGACATGAATATCAATCTCTATCTCTATGCTATGAGGTTCAGTGGCTCCCATGTTTTTCTTCTCTGTGGTGTGATGCTGAAGATCTTGGTACGGGTGTCCGTGTGCGACTCCTCGATATGCTCATCTCATGGTTGCAATCCTGAGCTCTCTATAGGTCAGCCATAAATCTCTCTTCCCTTTCTTTGCACAACCTCAACTCTCAGTGGATGCATGAAGAAATATTTGCATGTCGAGTAGGATCTCTCTATCCAATAAGGGACTCTCCCTCGCTAGCTGGTAGTCGGTAGGATAAATAGGTATCCTTCAAAACCTCGAATACAAAGCTCCTCTACCCCATTAAACTAGCTGCATAATTCAAACATATCTATCTTTTAGTACTTCTTCTAGCCAAACTTTTACTTCAAATATTTTTATCAAATACATAAATCATACCTGGATCTCCCTCTTGAGTATCATCAAAGGATCTAGATGGTGGGGGCATGGAGTGACTACCCTCTCCTCACTTAGTACATCTAGGTCGAGATGGTGGTGTCTCTATGTGCACGTGGGGAGGTCATCATGATCTCAATGGAATGGCATGGTCATGATCATCTGCACCGGTACTACCATTGGGGGGCATATCCTCTGCTCTCTCATATGCTCTCTCATATGATCCCTCATTTACTCTCTCCTCTTCTCTCTCCTCCTCCATGGGATCTCCTGTGGGGAAGGGATCCTCCTCTGGCATATCACCACCTTGGTGCATCCTCTCTAAAAGACCTGGATCACCTATAGGGTAGTCATCAGGGAAGATGGGATGGGTCCCCTGTAGACTCCAGTATCTAATATACTCTCTGCTCACCCCTAGAGGAGATATGGTAGAGTCTAACTCTATATCCTTTGTCTCATCTATATCGCCATCAACAATATCTACTACTGTAGGTCTGCATATGGTGTTGGGTCTCTAGTAAAATATTGTCAAATACTCATACCAGGGTACTGTCCGAGAGACTCCCTGTGTCAAACCAAACTTCCTCATAACTCTATCATAATAATATGACATCACTGCATGACTAGTAGGACCCTCTAGTAGCTTGCGCTACTGGTAGTGTCTCAACTGATGTCGAGTATCCGACCATCCTGTCATCTGATAGTATGGTCTCCATATCACATCCACCCCTGGTATATGGTTAAAGCGTACCCTCCAAAACAGGATATCCTCATACTACCAGACATCTCCTAGTGGATAATAAAAGGCTCTTAATGTGCTTGCATATACTATCACTGGAACACCATGTGGTTGAGTACATGCATAATGATCAAACATCCAAACCTATAACAAGGTGCATACTGTAAGACTCTCAAGCTGAAATCTCACTAGTTGACTCAACTCATGGCAAAGATGGGCTAACATGTTGTGCCCCCATGAGAAAAAAACTCTGTCACCCTCCATCATGCACACGAGATTGGTGAATGGTGATAATAAAACTGTACCCTTCGTGTTGGGTATCACAACCAATGAGAGTATACATAGCATCACTCTCTGTACCAAAGGTGTCAGACCTGCTAGTATGGATGATAAGGTGATCTGATCTGACCGGGTCCTCATCTATGGTACCCGTCCCAAAAAATACTCTCCATCTACAAACACCTTGGGTGGACCCCACTGTACTCTCATTCTAACAGGCTCACCTCAGATTGGAAGTCGTAGGATCCTGTACATATCCTCCATTATGATCGTGATGTCTCATGATGGAATATGGAAGGAACAAGTGTCTTCATCCCATCTCTCTATCATGGAAAATATCATGGACCGATGGAACCTCATCTATTGTAGGATTTCTATCAAGTACAATCCCACATCTTTCAGTAACTATATATCCTCATACTGTAGCTCGAATAGGTTCTCTTTGACAGCTAATAGAACCCCACAAAAGGGATGCTCTCAGAGATAGACAAGATCTTGTAGCACAAAAAAACATCATATCAGTAATATATGATCAAATAACTGAAATTATCACTTGACCTAGTCAAGGTCAACCTTTTTGGGTCAGGGTAGACCTTATTGGGTCAGGGTTGACATTATCCCCAGAAAGGACTGGACCTTCCCGGTTATGGTTTACCTGCCAAAGTTAGGGTCAACATAACTAGGTCAGGGTCAACCTTTTTGGGTCAGGGTTGACCTTCCCTACAAAAAAAATAATTTATCAATCAAAACATCAAAACAAGGCACCTACCTCAGGCAGTGGCTGTCCACTGGCTAGGCACTCTCTCATGACCTCCATGCGACTCGCTCGAAGTTCCTCTCTCTTTGGCATCTTGCTCCTCAATTCCAAGCTCTGAAAATGGTAAGAATGAGAGGGTAAGTGCTCTTAATATTATTTATAACTTCAAATTAGGGTTTTATTAGGGTTTCATTTGAATTTACTTAGGTCAAATTCAAATTTCCTCTTACATGCATTTAGATATACATTCACTCTTTTCATCATAACTTGAGTTTGGTAGCTCCATTTTTAGTGCCATCAGTGGCGTTGGAACCATGATTCAGATACCTAACCTCCTAAATATGTTTAGGAATATTTTTAATCCTTTTAAATATTTTAGCAAAGTACTGTTTCAACAAATTGCATATCCAATGTATAGATCTAACATTATCACCCAGTTTCACCTTTTAGAATTAGTAAGCCAATACAGGGGGGCATAAGGGGCTCTACACATTTCTCATAACCATCTTAGTAAGGATTAGGCACTCTATGGATTTTCATTAACCTTGTTTTGGAGGTTGTGGATACTAACGGTTTCTTGCAGAATTTCTACATTGAGGACTTGGGTATATCCTTTTTACTTTACAATGTTTTCTTACTTTAGCTTGCATATTCACGTAGTGTCATACCTAAGATAAAGTGGGGGATAAATATATCATCTTAAAATGGAAGATCTTCCATTCTTCTAGGTTTATCACTCTCGTTTAGTACATTTTCATAGTAGATTTTCATTTAGGATGCACATGCACTTGATTCTACATTTCTAGGTGAAATTAGGGTTAGTGTCCTACGGGACCTCCTTAATTTCCCTTTCTATGATTCCATCCTTTTTGGTAGAACCTATGTATTTTCTCTCCTAAATATTTATCACACTTACTCTTTGGCCTCTTTGTCTCTATCTAACATCCTGATATGTTTTCTCACCTCCCTGGGTCCCCAGTTGACCTAGGAATCCTACAGATTTCCCGAGGTGACCAACCTAAAACCTCAATTCAAGGTTGAGGTCAACCCTAACTGAGGTCAGGGTCAAGGTATACCTTAACCTAGGTAAAATTATAGGTCTTCCTTTACCTAGGTCAAGTTTGAGGTTGACCTTGACCCCTGTCAGATGATGGTCCCCGCTTTCAAATTTGGAGCCTATCGGGGTTCTAAAACTTAAAATAGGTCCCCAGGCCCAGATGCAGAAGTGTTTTCTCTGATATTTAGATTAATGCATCCCCTCCTTGGTTGGTGATTTTAATTGAACCATAATTCAAGGTGAAATTTTAATTTGGGTCCCTTGCATTACCCTAGGAGGTCTATATTGAGATCTCTATATAAACACTCTCTTTTGCCTTCATTTGGACATGGAAAAGAATCGTAAGATGATATGATGCAATTCTGATTTTGACATGATGATGAAGAAATAAATAAAGAGGATGATATAGAAGGAAAAGACATGATGATTCATTAATACATTTTCAAGCACTTTGTAGACAAGCCATTGTGGATCTTCTTTGGAGCAAGAGAGATTTCTTCCTTCTTTCCTTCTGCCTGGATCCACCATTTTCAACCTTCAAGCATTCAAAGGATATTATCATGGGGTAGCAATTATAGATTGTGAGTTTGGTAGGAGTAATTTAGCCTTGGGGGCTTGGTATGCTTTCTTTGTCACATTAAAACTTATACATTGCTTTCTCATTTTCAATTCATGTTAGGGTTTTTAATCTAGAGGATTAGATCTTGACATTACACATTCAAAGCTTTTTCCAAAAGAAACACACACACACACACACATACATTCTATTATATTCGAATATTCATGGATGTGGAGATCACCAAAATGGGGGTTTGACTAAGGCAAAACGCTAGATAGCCACCCCAAAACCCCTCTTTTTCAGATATTTGCAGGTGCTATTTCGGGAGTTACAGGTTTGGGAACAGTGAAACATAGTACAGATCCAGATACCCTTTTCATCAAACTTATGAGATCCGAAAATAGAATTTTGACCCCTAAATTTTTAGGTTGATTGTGACCTAGGGCACAATAAGAAATTTTGGCAAATGGTGACATGGACTTGAGGGTGCAAATCAAAACTATCGCAGAATGGAAAAAGATTTTTGGGTTTTTATCGTCTCTACGTTTCCATTTTAGATCTAGTCTTAGATTTTTCAGAAACTAAAGATAGGCTTCATAAATGGAATTTTCAGATCTTCTATGATAAATGGAATTTTCAATTCTCTTCTACATATGGACATCTATGTTTCAAATACTATCTAGGAGATCAACACCGTCATCGTCATTTTCTTCTTTACACTTTCAATAAAATTGAACAAATTTAAATCAAATAATGCATATAACCTAAAGTACACAACATACACAAAAGATTAATACAGGCATTGTGTTGAGTGGAAACACTCCCAGGGAATAAAACCGCTCAAAATTAGCCTCACTGCCTTAATCTTTCAAATCAATTTGTGCATCTCACTAATGTTGTCTCATTGACAAATTTACTGCCTCACTCGACTTGTGCCTCACTAGTCTTTTGTGCCTCACTAGCCTTTTGTGCATCACTTTCCTTTTTAAAATCTCTATAATAGGGTTCTCAAATATTTTACAATGTTTTTGCATACACAGATTAGAAAATCCTATTGATATAATTTAGACCCTAAAACTACATACTATATATCTTTAAACATAATACATGTCTTTGTGCTTAATAATGCATAATATCTAATCGTAGGTTCTAAGTCAATCAAAACTTCCTGTCACAAAATTGATTGTGCATAATATACTATTAGAATAAAACCAGTAAAAAAACTCATTGTTTCTTCTCGATTTGTAATTCAAATCAAACTATCTCTACAAACAAATAGGCTTCATTAAATCGAGTCATGAACTAAATTTAAACCGATTAATAAAAAATGTATGAAACTGAAAGTAAAATACTTCAAAATTGATTAACATTAACATGCCATGATATTTCCATCATATCCCAAACATAATCATCTATATAAATAAAATAAGAACTTCCTTATATATATATATATATATAAAGGACCTTGAAAAATTGATTTAAAGAAGGACTAATCCATTGATAAAAGAAGTCTTGGGCCATTTCAGGGAACACCCAATATAGGTTCCATTTCTCTAGAATTTTACTACAGATAGCACAAGTAAATTTACAATGAAGAGAAATATGTGAGATAGTCTCTTGAGCCTACATACACAGATAGTGCCTTTTCAAGAACATGAATCATCTTTGGAAAAAGTTATTAGTAGTGAGAACCTTATTTGAAGAAGGAGCCAAAAGAAAATGTTGACTTTTGAATAAGATATTTCCCCTAGGCTTTCACCAAAAAAGGAGGGGGTTGTTGGTCTGATTTTATGCTGGAACTACAGACATCGACCTTCACTCTTTCTGAAAAAATCTTTAAGACAAGTCAAATCCAACTATTTATCAATGGAATGAAAAAAGAACAATTAACAAGGAGGCATAACAAAACTTATACACTTTAGGTTATGCAAAACCAAGGGGGGAACCTCCTCTAGTATCTTCAAATATCCTATATGATACTAATCAAGCATAAATCTCACTTAAGCTCAACATAACCAGGAGATAATAGATAACTGGCTAATTACCCATTGAACATCAACCATGACATGAAGCATGAGATAGATGGAGCACAACAAACTCATAGAAACATAAGATGTATTGTATTTTATGTTTATGTTTGAATAAACATATCCAATATCTAACCAGACATGCATCAATATGGAAAATATTAGTCTCTAATCAGTGCCTTATACATTGGGCAATACTCCAAAGAAAATAAAACATGCAGAAGTCAACTATTGTTAGAGATTCTAGGTCATAAACACAACTATCCCAAACCCATACTAATTAAAAAATCCTAGTGTATACCAAAATGAATCTATGCATTAATTAGAGCATTATTTAATTTGATCCTTGATAAAAAAATCTAAAATAACAACATAAACATAGATAAGTTCTATTCTAATTAATTAGAAAATTCATAACTCATAAGAAAAACACCATAGGAGAGATTGAAATCTAGATCTTTGTATTAAGTGTAAGGAATCATACTTATGTATACACAATAGTATCATAGATAACCACTTCAATAATATTCTATAGAGCTTCCACTTTTATTCCTAATTTTGATACCTATCTAGTACAATTATGCCATATCCCTTGACAGAAAGCTTTACATATGCTTACAAAACTCAACTTTCTAGCCCTTACAAATGATCTTGGGAATCCTCTTATAGAGGAGGATTGCAACAATATATAGATCAATTGGATAAAAGACAAACTATATGACTCATACAAAAAGACAAACATACAAGATAAGTGATAACCGCTTTGTTATAAGATTCTTCTAAGTATTTTGTCATCTGACCACATGGCTCTTGAAACTACTTCAAACATGTTATGATCCAGCCGTATGGATTTTGTTGCCTTGGTCTCCTGATGCAAAGATCTTTTGTATCCACTTGTCCTTTTCAAAATACTGGGGGGACTTCCATCTTTTGAAAATCCATAAATATCCCTTTCCTCTTAGTCACCTGCACTATATTTGTCCTTTCAGGATGTGAACACCTCATCATTCAGCCAAGGGATGTTAATGACTTCATCTTTATTTTTGCTCAGTTCATCCCATTCTCTCTTTATTTGTTCAACTTCCTTTTTCTAGAACCTAAATAATGATCTGGCCTTTTCAATCATTTCCACAGTTTGAACAAATAAAAGTGTTCTTTCCAAGTTAATCATACTGTTAGTTTTGATTTACAATTCTTCACCCATCTCCATTATCCACCTGGATTCTTATTTTAGTTTGCCACCTTTTCTGAATAGGCTGGGGAATATGTCAAAATGGGCCTTTGAGTTCTCTTTCCTTAAAGTATTAGCCCTTTTTTGAATGATAATTCTTCTTATGTTTAGATCTATCAAATTCTTGAGGCAATTATAAGCGGTCGTCAGTGAAATATTAACATTTTCTTCCTTTTTTTCTAAAGAATGTAATGATTTTAATTTAGTATTTCTTCCTTTCCAACTTTGCGTTATTTGTTCCAAATTATCCTTGTCTTCTTGAAAAGAATTTAAAATGATCATGATATTCTTCCCATTTATGTAAATAGAAGCAGGATCTACATTACCAACAAAGTGTATAATTGTACTTCACACTTTATCCTCATATCTCTGATGCAACAATGATTATGCACTATGAAATTTTGAACTTTCATCTTCCCAACCTTTCTTTACTCCTTCCAATCTAGTCATGTCTACTACCAATTTATCCTTTTCATAATTCATCACTTCCTCTAAAATAGAGCTAGATGGCATAGGGGAAGGAGGAAATTCAATAATGGGGCTAGAAGATGATGGTTGGGTAGGTTCTTAAGTAATCATCCTCTGAGGAGATTTCTAGACTAATTTCTTTCCTCTTGATTGAGCAATTATATTATCTTTCTCCAAGGATTCCTTCTTCACACCATTGTATTCTTTGAGGACCATTTCCATTTTAATCCTTGTACTTTTATTTTTCTCATCTTTCTTCTCAGTTGTCTTCAAGATAGACTTTGCAGATTCTAGTGTTATACCTACTACTTCCACCCCTATGGTATCTGCAACTCTTCTTACTAGTAGACTACCTGAATGCTCAGCTTGAGTGTCTTCATTAATTTTCTTTTTTTCCTTTCTCTTTAGTGACCACCTTACCAATGCATCATTATCTTCACTAAACTTGACTCCATTAAATGCTTGTTGAGCTTCTTCCACACTGGTTTGCATGGTTTTTGTTTCTTTCCTAGTAGCATAAAAAACTATAGCATCAACTATGTCCCATTATGGAAGAATGAGGACTCCTTCCTTCTTGATTAGTTCTCTTCCTTCTTCAGGAGTGATCTTTTCAGAGTTGGCTAGCATTTCATGTTTTACCTGAGCCTCAATTTCATTCTTGTCTCTTGCATGTTGTTTCTCTTGCCTTTGCTAACACTTCCTCTTGAATTCTTCAATTTGAATTGTCCATAAGAATTTTAGAAATGCCCTAGCCTTTACAAAATTATCATCTTATAGAAATTCATCATTGGCCTATTTTGTTATGGGGCCTATTTCCTTCCCAGCAAATTCTGCTATTGTTAAATCCATCTCAACATGTTTGGGAGCCTCAGGTATCCCTTCTTGTAGTTCTTGAGGTGTTACAAAAATATGTCATGTACTTCCCATCTACAACAATTTCTCAGCTATTGCTTGCTAATCCATTTGCAAAGGAGATTGGGAAGGGGAGTAGACATTCTCCAATTTTTTCCCTTATTACTTTATTCTTTGCCTCTTTGGGGATGCAATTGATCTTGATTCTATACTCATGGCCCTCTTCCCTCTTGAGGTAGAAACCTCCTTATCATGTGTCTGTATTTCAGCTTGGGCTCTATGGGATGTCTCCCATTTTTGCATCACCATGTTGTATCCATGATTTTGATGTAGGCCATACTTCCCTGGTGGAATGATCCTAGCATGTGTAGACTTGCTTAGGATGGCCTTAGCCCTTTCTTGTTCTGCCTTTATTATATCCTCTTTCTTATGATTCAATGTTTGCATAAAATCTTCAAAAAGTGTCATCAATGTATCAATCTTCATCTCCCAAGGTTGGAAATCCTTCAAAGGTTCATATCCTTTATTGAAATATTGTACAAAGTCTAGGGTCTTCTTATAGACCAATAATTTTCCTTTCTTGATTTCCTATTCTTGTAGATTGAATTCATTTGTTATGATATCCTTGGGAAAATTAAATAGGTGATCTAATGCCAAGAACCTTGTCCTCTTCCTAAACATATCACTTATGAATGCTTTAGGGTCAACACATCTTATTCCTGAGGTTGTCATATGCTAAGGCTCAAAATATTTATGCAAATGTACCCAACCCTCCTTAGTGATAATAAACTGATGCACACTTGTAATTTTGGGAAAATGGCGCCCTTTTCTTTTCCTGTGAATGCTTCCTCTTGTAGTACACAAATTTGTGTGATTATCTCAGCAATGCCCATTTTAAGGGGGACTTGATATGGGAGCACATAGGGTTTACGTCTAAAACCATACACTCTAAAAACTATTGAAACAAGCTACAAAATAACATCACCCCAATTATGCACTATCTTGATACTTTGAGCATATTGCTTTGTTCTTAAGAGATTCAACAAAGATATGGGGATCCTAGGATTGTGAGAAAACAACAAGGCTCTAAGCCTAGAAGCAAAGTATCTGCCAAATGTGATGTAGCTGGCCTTTTTCTTATCCCATAAAAAATCTGTACTCCATAGTTGGATAGGCGTCTCTTCACCATATTTGAATCTCATCAGATCCATCTCATTTTCAAAATAATCAGCACCCTTGAACAAGAACATATGCATTGACATAGAATACCAACCAAATGGTTTAGCTACCTTCACATTTTTAATGCCTATTAAACCATGGTAAATTAGATCAGCAATATAAGAAGAAAAATTAAAAATAATGGCCAGATGTGGATGCAGAATCTACACCATCATGAACATATAATGAATGGGTATCTCATTTTCTTCATCATCTCCAAAAATATGACTTAGGGCATTGTATACACATCTATCCTTTGGATTAAAATAATCCAACTTGATTGGTTCTAGTGTATTAGGTCCTACCACAACCAAAACTGCAATCCTATTAAAGAATTCTTTCAGGGTTCCACTTTTGTGGTAATTTCTTTGAGCATTGTAAACCTCTTTGAATGAGTCAAAATAAATTTTATCTAGTTGATAAGAGATTCATTTAATTGGAAAACCTCTCGTAACTCTTCAGCTATGGTGATTATCAAGACATACCCATTTATATCTCTAATAAACCTAGCCACACTATAATATTTTTCTTACACTTGAATCAATAGATCAATATCCATGAACACTCCAGGGACTATCAATTTTCCCACATCAAATTATCAGATGTTTCTATTTGGTGCAAAAGTAGTTCTTTGGCTGAAAGATACTTTGAATAATGCTAAACTGGGCATGATAATGTTTGCATCTCTAACTCATCTACCCTTGTCAGATAAACCCTCCCCAATTTTCAAACGAGGGTGTTTTGGTACCATTTCCTTGATCTTGGTAGTATCATTTGTTGATCCTCATAGACATTCCTTCCCGATAGTCTATTATTCCAGTGAGTTATCTTCTAGGTGCCATTTATAAATTAGGGTTCTCAATCAGAAAGTCCCAGTTTCACACACATGTCCAATTTTATTCACAACACCAAAACCCTACTACAATTCAAATTCAAAATGCTCAAGAGTGGAGTCACAGAACAACTTACCCATTCTGCAAAAGTTGGAAGACAAACAAAAAACACTACAACTCATCTCTACTTCAATCACTTAACCAATTATGGCATTCAAAAACTCAAGTAGACAATCTTATATGAAATCTCATCAATACTTAGCATTAAATTTCAAGTGAGATGGCCACATGTTCTGCCATTACTTTCATCTTATTTGAACATGACCGTAGATCTCAGCAACTTCCTATCAAATCGTGTAGCCAAAAATAGTTGATGAAGACTACAATCAACTTGGACACGTGTCCATCAAGTGCAATGCCTTGAAGACTATCCTTCTATCATATTTTCCTTGAGGCTTTTCACTGGTCGTTGGATTAAAATCTACTTATTGCTCCTTTAAATTTCTTAAAAAATTGGGTCCCTTGATCTCAGCTATGATACGTGTCACCTGGGCGCAATTCCTTGAATATTAATCTGTTATGCATCTTGTGCTTAAGGCTTTATTCTCACTGTTAGATTTGATTTAACCTAACCACAGCTTACCTGACCATTACTTTACTGACCACAGGTCCCACCTCTTGGATAGGACACGTGTAATATAGGTGCAATTCCTTAATGATTAAACACTTTGCATCCCTCACTTGAGGCAATGTGGTAGACACACAATCAGATTTAACATGAATGCTTTTTACTTTAATTTAAATGTTGAGCCGGACCTACTTGATACACATGGTGCAAGGGTGCAATGCCTTAATGGTTAATCTGACTACATCTCTTCTCCAAATCTTTTCTCTCACCATTATATCAAATAAGACTTGTGTCACTTTTAATTTCTCTTTTATCAGTGTGTAGGGCCTGCCATGTCCCATGTGTCACTTAGGTGCAATGCCTTGAATTTTAGATCAGACAAATCTTTTCTCTGAGGTTTCACGCCAACCACAAGATCTAGGGTAACTTGACAAATCGTTAATTGATTTCAAACGGGCGCCAAGATCTAACAACCACCACGCATCGATAAGGCGCAGTGCCTTGAAGACTAATAGTGTAGGGTACCTCCCCATTTGATGTTTTGGTGTTTTTTAGGGTTGTATTATATTTTTTTGTGTGGTGTTCAATAAGATCCAATGGGTTGGTTGCAATGATCAGTTAACTCCATGTTTGTAAGAGCCTTAGTGTTCATTAGGAGTTTTAGGGCCATTTTGGCTTAACTAGTGAAAAGATGATATTTTAGTTCAATATGGGTTTGAGGGGTGTTTTAGGACCCTACATATCCTATCTAGGGTCATCAAAGTCAAACTCACCCATCGAGTTGACAAGGAAATTCAAAATGCACAAAGTGCAAAAAGTTGCTAGCAACTTTGAAAGTTGCTCGAGCAACTTTTGCAAGAATTTGAAAAATGTAGTTAGATTCAGTTGGAACTACCCAATTCTCTATATATGAGCATGGATTCAATGTTTGGAGGGGGTTAATGAGCTTTTGGCTTGCAATAATTATTCTTGGCACCCCTGTTCGGATGACTGTAACTAATTTCTAGTATTCTGCATTGTTTCTTTGCTACTGTACGACTGTGTACAGATTGGCAGAGTAGATCGGGTCCCATGGGAATGGAATGATTTCAATTATATTTCATATGCATTAGCCAGTTTTCTTTGAAGTTCATTATGTGTAAATATGAAAGTTTTTGAAGGTCACTGGTTTGTAAGTGACAGTACAATGTTGTTTAGATAGAAATGGCTCTACCCTAAAATTCCACTGGTGGAATTTAATGAAACCATGGGGGAAGTAGAGTTAGAGTCTATAGATAGTGTTTTAGTTTTCATTTTTGTAGTTGAAATTAATTTCCTAGGCCAATTAAGAAGCCCTATGGCTAACTGGTGAATCTAGGTGAGCCAGGACAGGGAGAAGAAGGGATTTGTTTGAGCACTCATGACCTTTTGTAAAAGAATTAGTGGCATTTTAAGATTCCCTAAATAGTCTCCTAAAAGGATTCAGTGGTGGAAGGAGGTGAATCAGAAGTTGGAGATCATTTTCACAATTGTTTATGCTGATTGGTCGAGAGGCCTAATTAATAGGCTAAAATCTAGGGCCTGCAAGAAACTAGGGTTATAAGTGCTTTCAAAAGTGAAGGTTTTGGATTTTGATAGTGTTGGTTGATACCTTGAATATTTTCAAGTTCTTCTATGGGGTCATTTGGGAAGTTTTGGAGTAATAGCCCTAAAACTGTGAAAATAGACCTACTAGGAATTTGACAATTAGGCCTCCTAGTGAAATATTGACCAATTGGATTGGTAAAGGGTCTTGATGTATTGGGGAGAGTTCAGAATGACCTAGGATGGGTCAAGAAGATTGATAGGAGTCTTGGTGGATGTGTAGAAAGATCCTAAGTAGAGGTTTGGCATTCTAGGAGGAGTTCTAGTGAAGAAAATAGGAATTTGGTGAACTAGTTGGACTAGTTAAGCCTATAAACTTTGGAATCTTCTAGAGATCAACTATACCTTGGACAAGAAGTTGGTAGTGAGGGTCTTGGAGATCCTAATGGAAGGAAGATTCAACAAGGAACAACCATTGGATGGTTGGGATAGAAAAAGAAGCATCTTGGAGTGAGGAAAAGCTCTAGAGTACCAAACCCTCTGCATCAGAGTGGTATTAGAGCTAGAATATCTTGAAGATTGTGTATGTCTGAAGTCGAAGAGAGTCAAGAGGTAGACAACATGCCTCCTAACTTAATGAGTAGGGATGCCATAGTGGAATTGGTTCAGGGCCTCTTGGAGAAGGCTAGTGTGTCTGAGACAAAGGGGAAAAAGAAGATCATTGAATTGGGAGATGAAAGTGATGGAGATGATGAGAGTCAGACAGAAGTGTCATCCAATAAAGGTAAAGACCTTGAGATGGAAAAAAAAAGGGTATTATTAGATGCCTTAAAGTCTCTTAACAAGGATAGTATGGAACAAATACCATATTACTATGGTAGCCTGAATGGAGAAGAGTTTTTGGATTGGATTAAAGCTATTGACAAGCAATTTGATTACAAAGAAATTTCAAAGGAGAAGAGGGTCAGCTATGCCAAGTCTAGACTCAAGGGATCTGCATTGGTGTTTTGGAACATGATGTAGTATGCTAGGGAAACGATTGGAAAGAAAAATATTGTTTCTTGGGAGAGAATAAAAATCAGATTGAGGGCACAATTCTTGCTTACTGATTATGAGATACATATGTATCAAAAGTTGTATAACTTAAGATAGAAGGAGATGATACTGAGTTCTTACACCGAGGAGTTCCACAAGTTGAGCCTAAGGGCTACGAGACAAGAAGAAGAAATGGAGAAAGTGGCAAGGTATCTCAATGGGTTGAGACAAGGGATACAAGATGAGATTAGCATGATGGCTCCTGACAGTATGCATAAATGTTTCCAATTATCCTTGAGAGCAGAGGATAAGGCTAGAAGGAGGAATGAATTCCATCAAAGAGGAAGAGGTGGTAACAATAATAGAGGTTTTTCAGAGAGGAAGGAGTAACGTTGGTGGAATACAGAGCCCTAATAGATAAGAAGATAATCAATCTATGGATAATAGTGGGGGAGATCAGTTTAGGGTATCCTTTCAAAGAGGAGGATATAGAGAAAGAGGGCCTCCTAGGGAAATATTTCAGTCCCAAGGAAGATCCAATTCAGTCTTCACTAGAAGGTGTTACAACTGCAACCAAGTAGGTAACATAATGGCCAGGTGTCCTAAATAGACTTCCTCATTTTCAATGGGGGATAGAAGAAATCAGTTGGTACAAAAGGATGACACACAAAGTGTTACTTCTCCCATCTCCAAGGCATGGCTAGTAATGGATGGGGAGAACTTGATGTTAAGAATAACTTTGTTAAAAGTGCCTAGCACTATAGAGCCACCTCAGAGAAAGAATTTGTTTAAGACAACTTGTAGGTCTCATGGAAATAATTAGAAAGTGATAGTGTACTTTGGATCCACTTTGAACAAAGTATCCACAGAGATGGTGGAGAAATTGAAATTGGGAAGGATACCTCATAGCACACTCTATAAGGTTTCATGGTTGAACAAGGGTTAGCAAATAGTGGTAGATGAATAAACCTTGGTAGAATTTGAGATTTGTGAGTACAAGGACAAGGTCCTATGTGACATACTACCTATGGATGCATGTCATCTTCTCCTAGGACATCCATGGAAATATGATGTTAAGGCTATCCATGATGGAGAGAAGAACAATTATGTCATCACTAAGCTAGGAAAGAAGTTTCAGATGGATCCTTTGTTAGAGCCTAATGAGGAGAAGCATGTGGGAATCAATGTGATGTTATTGAGTGGGAAGGAGTTTCTAAAAGCCATGAAGAAGGAGAAAGGAGTCTGTTGTGAAGTAGTCATAAAACCAAAGGAGGAGACTAAGGAGAAAGTCAGTTTGCCACCAGAGATACAAAAATTGTTGGAAAGATACAATGATATAGTAGATAATGGTTTTCCAAGTGCATTACCACCTATGAGGGATGTGAGTCATCATATTGACCTCATTCTCGGAGAAAATTTACCAAACAAAGCAGCATATAAAATGACACCAAGTCAAAATGCAGAGGTAGCCAAACACATTCAAGATTTGTTGGATAAGGGGTTGATAAGGAAGAGTTTAAGCCTATGTGTTGTACCTATAGTACTTGCACCTAAGAAGGATGGAAAATGGAGGATGTGTGTGGACTCTAGGGAAATAAACAAGATCACAATCAGGTATAGGTTTCCAATGTCAGGGATAGAATATTTGATGGACAATTTGGAAGGTTCTTGCTACTTTTCTAAGGTGGATTTGAAGTTAGGATATCATCAGATAAGAGTGAGGCCTGGTGATGAATGAAAGACAACTTTCAAAACCAATGAGGGTATGTATGAGTGGCTCATAATGCCCTTTGGCCTAAGTAATACACCTAGCACATTCATGAGGCTCATGAATGAAGTGTTAGCAGAGTTCATTGGTAAGTTTGTAATAGTTTACCTTGATGATATTTTGATATTTAGCAGGTCTAAGGATGAGCACATGAAGAATTTGGAGATGGTCTTGAGGAAGCTACATCAAGAGAAGTTGATGATAAATCTAGAAAAGTGTGAGTTTCTAAAAACTGAACTAGTTTACCTTGGTTTTGTGGTTGTTAATGGATGCATGCAGATGGATCTTGCAAAGGTTAAGTCAATATTGGAGTGGCCTACACCTAGGTCCATAGGGGATGTTAGGAGCTTCCATGGATTGGCCTTCTACTATAGGAAATTTGTGAGAAATTTCAGTCATGTGTGTGCCCCTATTCTTAACACCATAAAAGGTGGAATAAAATGTAAGTTTGAGTGGACTGTGGCAGTAGACCAAGGGTTTGAAATGTTAAAGAAGAGGATTGCAGAACTACCTACTCTTAGTTTCCCTAATTTCATTCAACTATTTGTGGTAGAGTGTGATGCTAGCAAGTTGGCTATTGGAGCAGTGCTAAGCTAAGAAGGACATCATGTGGCTTTCTTTTAAGAGAAATTTAATGAGGCTAAACAAAAGTAATCCACCTATGATTTGGAGTTATATGCTATGGTACAAGCCCTTAAGAAGTGGAGACACTACCTATTACCTAGGGAGTTTTCTGTCTACACTGATAACCATGCACTAAGTTTCCTGAATGGACAAGAAAAATTGAATCAAAGGCACTTGAAGTGGGTAGAATCATTGTAGGCTTACACATTTTTCATAAAGCACAAGAAGGGGGTTAGCAACAAGGTTACAGATGCTCTTAGCAGAAGAGTACTACAAATATAGGAGATACAATTACAAAGTGTAGGGATGGATGATTTGAAGGACCTCTACAAGAGGACAAAGATTTTAGAGAAGCCTATGAAGCATGTGTGAAGTTTCAACAGGGTTTCAAAGTGGATTTCAATGAGTTTATGTTGGATTAAGGCTTATTGTTTAAAGGACATCTTGTGTATTCCTCAATGCTCAATGAGGGAAAAAATTGTGAAGGAGAAACACCAAGGCAGCTTGGGGGGCCACTTTGGAGTGGATAAAACATTGGAGCAAGTGAATAGGCACTACTATTGGCCTAAGTTAAAATCAGATGTGAGGAGATTTGTAGAACAATGTCATATTTGTCAGAGGGAAAAAGGAGAAAGCAACAACAATGGGTTGTACCAACCCTTATCCATACCCCAAAGGCCTTGGGAGTGTCCTAGTATGGATTTTGTTTTGGGGTTACCAAAGACACCTAGGGGTCATGACAGTGTGTTTGTGATGGTGGATCATTTTAGCAAAATGGAACACTTCATTCCATGGAAGAAAAAAAATGATGCTTCTCAAATTGCAGGTCTATTCTTTAGGGACATTGTGAGGATCCATGGATTGCCACTGAATATTGTAAGTGACAGAGATAGTAAGTTTGTGGGTTAGTTTTGGAGGACCCTATGGAAGATGCTTGGAACAAAATTGTATTTCTCTTTAGGCTACCATCCACAATCAGATGGTCAAATGGAGGTAGTCGACAGGTCACTTGGGAACTTGCTAAGGTGTCTGACTAAACAACATGGGCAGTCATGGGATCACATCATAGGGAAAGAAGAGTTTTCCTATAATGACTCCATTAATAGGAGTACTGGTAAGAGCCCCTTTGAGATAGTATATGGGGTCAATCCTAGGGGGATTTTGGAGCTAAGGGATCTTAGTTTGAAGGACAAGAGGAGTGCACAAGGAGAGTCATTTGCAGAATAGATGAAGGAGCTACATGATCAAGTCAATAAGACTTTATAAAAACAAGTGGAGAAGTACAAATCCAAAGCTGACCAGACAAGAAGAGATTTACAGTTGAAGTTAGGGGATCTAGTACTTGCCTATCTTAGGAAGGAGATGCTACCCAAAGGTTAGCCAACTAAACTACTCATGAAGAAGATATGACCACTGAAGATTTTGCATAAGTATTGCAAGAATGCCTATGAAGTGGAGTAGCCTCCTTATTTGGGGATTTCACCCATTTTCAATGTTTGTGACTTGTACCCCTACAAGGGATCATCTCTAGACATAGGTCAGTCTACACTTGCATATTTGGAGGATGATGATTGGGTGAAAGACTTTCCTACCCCAATGCCACTAAAATTGGAAAGTGTGCTGGATTCTAAAGTAATAAAGAAGACAAGGAAGGGTAACTACAAGGAGTACCTCATCAAGTGGTAGGGACTACCTAAAGCTAAGGCTACCTAGATGATAGAGTTTGACATTCTAAAACATGGGGTCACTATTGAAGACCTCCTAACTCGAGGGACTTGAGTTATTTTTTCTAAGGGAGTATGGTGTAGGGAACCTCCCCATTTGATGTTTTGGTGTGTTTTAGGGTTGTCTTAGATGTTTTTGTGTGGTGTGTAATAAGATCCAATGGGTTGGATGCAATGATGAGTTAACTTAATGTTTGTAAGAGACTTAGTGCTCATTAGGAGTTTTAGGGCCATTTTGGCTTAAATAGTGAAAAGAGGATATTTTAGTTAAATATGGGTTTGAGGGGTGTTTTAGGACCCTACATATCCTATCTAGGGTCATCAAAGTCAAACTCACTCATCGATTTGATAAGGAAAGTCAAAATGCACGAAGTGCAAAAAGTTGCTAGCAACTTTGAAAGTTGCTCGAGCAAATTTTGCAAGAATTTGCAAAATGTAGTTAGATTCAATTGTATCTACCCCATGCTCGATATATGAGAATAGATTTTATGTTTGGAGGAGGTTAATGAAATTTTTTATTGCAACAATTATTCTTGGCACCCCAGTACAGATGACTGTAACTGGTTTCTAGTATTCTGCATTGTTTCTTTTCTACTGTACGGTTGTGTATAGATTGGCAGAGCATATCAGGTCCCATGGGAATGGAGTGATTTCAATTAGCTTTCATATTCACTATATATTTTTCTTTGAATTTCATTAGGTGTAAAGATACAAGTTTTTGAAGGTCACTGGTTTGTAAGTGACAGTACAGTGTTGTTTAGATAGAAATGGCTCTAGCCTAAAATCCCATTGGTGGAATTTACTAAAACCATGGGGGAAGTAGGGTTAAAGTTTTAAGATAGGGGTTTTATTTTTGTTTTTGTAGTGTCAATGGATTTCCTAGACCAAGTAGGAAGCCCTATGGTTCACTGGTGAATCCAAGTGAGCCAGGACAGGGAGAAGAAGAAATTTGTTCGAGCACTCATGAATGTTTGGGAAAGACTTAGTGGAATTTTAAGATGACCTAGATAGTATCCTAATAGGATTCAGAGGTGGAAGGAGGTGAATCATAATTTGGAGATCATTTTAACAATTGTTTATGCTGACTGGTCCAGAGGCCTAATTAATAGGCTAAAATCTAGGGCCTGCAAGAAACTAGGGTTATGAGTGCTTTTAGAAGTTAGGGTTTTGGATTATGATAGTGTTGGTTGATACCTTAAATATTTTTAAGGTCTTGTGTGTGGTAATTTGGGAATTTTTAGAGTAATATCCCTAAAACTGTGAAAATAGACCTACTAGGAATTAGGCAATTAGGCCTCCTAGTGAAATATTGACCAATTGGATTGGTAAAGGGTCTTGAAGTATTGGGGAGAGTTCAGAATGACCTAGGATGGGTCAAGAAGATTGATAGGAATCTTGGTGGATGGGTAGGAAGATCATAAGCCAAACTTTAGAATTCTAGGAGGAGTTCTAGTGAACAAAACTAGGCATTTGGCAAACTAGTTGGACTAGTTAAGCCTAGAAACTTTGGAATATTCTAAAGACCAACTATAACTTAGAGGATAAGTTGGTAGTGAGGGTCTTGGAGATCCTAATTGAAGGAAGATTCAAAAAGGAAAATCTATTTTATGGTTGGGATAGACAACGAAGCATCTTGGAGTGAGGAAAACCTCTAGAGTACCAAACCCTCTGCATCAAATAACCTAAGAGAATGTTGGGATTAAGGATTCACGCCAACCATAGGATTTTTAAGAACTTTCCATCACTTTAGCCTACCTCTAAATTTAAACACATAGGACCCATGCTATCAGAAGGGACTGGTATCACATGGGCACAATTCCATGAAGACTAATATCAATGCATCTTGAGATTAAAGCAAAGGACCAATCGTCAGATTAAATATGATTTGCATGAAATTTATGATAACCTTTAAACATATGTCATACCCTCCAAATACACATGGATTCCAGGTGGAATTCCTTGAGGAGTAGATTGTGATCATCTTTCCCTTAAGGCTTTGCACTATCCATTGGATTGAACTTAAGTTTCATGACACTTTTGATTTAAACAAAAGGGCTTACGGGGACATTTAAACTTAGGATAAAGAAATAAAGTTCTAGGACATAGGAAAATTAAAGAGATGGCCCCACTCGATGAAACAAAGAACACATTGGTCTAAAGGAATTTAAGGGAAAGATAAAAAGTAACATGAAAATATAACAGGCTATGTTAGCACTTTTTCTTGCAATACTTACCTAATGATGATAGTATACCTTGTATACTCAGATGCAACCTCTTTTAGGCAAGAGAAATGATAATTTCTAAGGATTGGATAATATCCTTCTTCATTTTTGAGCTCCACAGACTCAGGCAGGTTTTACCTTTTAAAGAATACTGATATCTCAGCCTATGTGTTTGGTGGATTGTTTCATTCACTATTTATGAACCAAAAACCTCACTGTAACAACTTATAAAACACTTTAGAGATTGCAATGACTAACTTAAAACAGTGTATTATAAGCCAGGCTATGGTTTTGAGAACATAAACCAATGAGACAAGGATTTGCATCCTTCTTCCTTTTGATTTTAGGAGGGATAACCTAATGATTCACTCTCCAAGGAATCACTAAAATGGACACTGTCCTGCTGACATAAGTCCATAATGAGTTCAGCAAATTTGTTTTAAAAACTAGATAAAATTGATTAATTTGTATGTGACTGAATGGAGAAAACACTTGCTCAGAAAACTCTAGATTAGTGCCTATTCCTTGGGCAAAGAGTCAATGAAAACATATGTCCACAATAAGAAACTAATGCAATAATAAAGAATGCCTTACAGACTTCATACAATTCAGATTGGATGCCTTACAAACAATCTACTCAACTCAATACTTCTTCATCAGATCTTCACAACTATGTCTTGCTCTCTGAAATCATTTATAAAATTTAACTCTCTCCTTGAGAAAGACTCACAAATGATTAGACACACTACCTTGTAGTAGGTATATTTTAGATGCCTTACAAATGAACTATACTAGAGCATAAACCGCAGTCAAAAGAGACAAGACAATAATGAATAGGAACTGCACTGTATTCTCATTAATTCAAGTTGTTTCCAGATATCCAGACAATAAACTCAAGAAGTAAACATGAAAAAGAAGTATGCTTTACAAATAAAATCTACAAACTAATGGAAACTTATACTGAACCAAGAAATACAAGAACAAGAACAAGAGCAAGACCAGGAACCTCCACAAGAACCAGAAATAGGAACCTGAAATCAGAACCCTCTTTACAGAAAAGATAAGAGAATAAATAAGAGAGAAAAAACCCTAATCTCTCTAAACAATTGACACCTGTCTCTCCTCAAATCTGATCTTTTACTCATCTTTCCAAGTCTTCAAAATATCTGATATATCTTTAATAACTAACTCCATCTGTCTGAGAAAATATCTGATTTTATCCTCAAAATATCTCTTTCATTCTTCCATTGAAAAGTCCACCGAATATGATTTCATCTGCAAAATATCATTAAAATCCAGTCATATCCCCCTTTGAAAATATCTTCTCAAAAATCATCCCAGAAAGCTCTCACAAATCTGATTTTGCAAATAAAATAAATGTGCATTTTGTCTCATTTTCCTATGCAAATATGATTTTGTTTGCCCCTTCAATATCTGACCTTTCTTTGCTTGAGAAAATCTGATTTTATCTCCATCTCTGAAAAAATCTGAATATCAAATAAATCTCCTTTGAAATCTTTATTTCCTGCCTATTTTCCCTAGAAACCACAAGAAATTGACACTTGTCACATGCTGATTTACTGTCATAAACTGCTCTTTGATTGTGCCTTTAACCCTGGTTAGCCTTCTTCCTTTGTCTCTAAGTCTTTGAGTATTTTCGCTAACCACAGTTGAATCTAGTGACCATGCGACCAACCTTAGTCTCACAGTCATGAGCAAATTTTCACTTAACATTTTTAATCGGCGACCATGCGACCACCCTTAATTTCTAAGTCATGAGCAAATTTTACCTCATCCTTCAACCTTGGGTGGCCTCGCAACTGGCATCCGGTGGCTAACTCCATCTGGCGACCACGCGACCAGCGGCCATCTCCTCGTTGTAGCAATCAACTCTGGCACTCGTCTACTTCATGAATAACCGCTAGCGGTTAGTCACCAAGTCTTGGCGGTTAACTCTGTCATCTTCTGACTGCGCGACTAACCGCTAGCAGTTAGTCATCAAGTCTCTGAACCCTGGCGGTCTATTGTAGTTTGTCTCCCAACTGAGCGACTGGAACTTCTCGCGACCATTTGACTAGATGCATCTCGCGACCATGCGACCAGTGTCAAGTGTCTGTTTTTCTCAAAATTTATTTACCTTCATTTTTGGGCATAGAAACCAAGGCGGTCGGATGACTGGGCGCGCGCGGATAGCCTCTTCTTCTTTCTTCAAGTCCATTTTCGTCAAAAAATTTTTACCTTCATTTTTGGGCATGGAAACTGAGGCGGTCGGATGACTGGGCATGTGCAGATAGCCTCTTCTTCTTTCTTAAAATTACTATGTCTGTGTTTTTTCATATAAAAAATTCAAAATGCCATAGCAGGAACAATGTGGGATATTGGTTTTCATGGTTTTAAAGCCATTTTCAAAATTCATCACAAAACACTGTGTACAGCCCATACATTTTGACCTCCAGCCCTTAAGTGCTTTTCAAGAGCCTTTGGAATCTCTTATTTACCTATGAAGAAAGCGTTTTGGTATATAAAGACCAAAAAATGCCACAACACAAGCCATATGGGATAATCCATTTTCAAATTTTATGGGCAGTTTTAGACAGTGCTACACACAGACATCTGTATCTCACAAACTAGGAAGCATTTTGCAAATCTCTCCAGTGAGAATATGGAGAATTAGATTTGTGACAACATATCCAAAAATGAGCTTGATCCAACGGTTGAATAAAAAGTTATGCCCCCCCCGATATGACTATATTTTTTATTTCTGCAAATTCGTGTTTTCAATTTTTTATTTAATCTTTCCCCTTTTGCAGTGTTTTGATTTTAATGTTTTAAATGTTGAAAATTTCCTACATGTCCTGGGTAGCATATCTCCTCTATTTCATTTTTTGAAGGCTTCTAAAGTTTTAAAACTCCCAAGAAGATATGCACAGACATCCCTTTTGTTCTTTACATTTGCCTTGTTTCTGACTCCATGTTTCAATACACAACCCTCTTGGTGTTTTAATTCATAGTTATGATACCTTGAATATGCTTTCACCCTCTTTAGGTACAAACCATTATGCAAATCATCTCAATGGAATCAAATTAGCCACTTTGTAATTACCTTTGCAAACTGAATCTTTAAATGGCAACTGGCTCCAGGGACTGGTCTCAAAAATTTACTGAAACAAGTAATCTGACCCCGTCACTTGGCAAGAAGATTCATTGATTACCATTGAATACACATGCGGAAAGGGCTTACTATATTTTTCCTCAAGCACAAGATATAACAGTGCAAACTTAGCCTTCCAGAAAACTACATGTAGGTGCAAATGCTGAATCACCATAAATCCCTTTCAGATTGACCCTTGAAAAAATATTGAAACAAGCTCTGAAATTTCACCACTAGGTCACATAGTACATTCATATGCAATGAGGATGTTCCCACAATCAGACCCTGAAAATATATTTCAGATAGAAAGATATCACTTATGCAAAATGACCATTCTGAAAACGTAACTCTTTTCCACACTGCAAACTAAATAAACTGCCTTCAAAATTGAATTCATAGGGTCATCAAAAAGATCTTTCAAAAACTCAACCTCTGGAGCCTGATTGAAAGTCATATGTAGAACATGACCCCTAAATTAACTTATTCTAAAAACAAACAATTCAACTGATACCAATCTGCAAAGTTAGCACCTTAAACACTTTTTGGTTTTTACCACAATGAAAAAGTAGAAACTGAATCTGGAATCAACGAAGCAAAGTGATCAACTGGATTGATCAAAGTCTGGAAATCTTCAAACGAGTTCATTCCTAGGTCTAAAATATGAGGGAAAACTCAATTATCTAAATTGTTCACCTGGGTATAGATTTTCAAGACCTCAAAGTGGACAACTTAGCAATTCTGTACTTGAAAACACAGGAAATCAGAATTATTCACCAATGGAATGGTTCTAGAAAAATTGTCATCTGATTTCATAAAGATCTGCAAACTGGAAATATTAGAGTGTGTGACCACTAGAACATAGTACAAAAGTTACTTTCTCAATTGAATCAATTTTTCAAAAGTTATAACGTGTCAAACTGGGCTATTCAGATTTCTGATCAATTGCACAATGCATGATAATAGTAAGCTACCAACTTTGAGGGATTTAAAATCTAGTCAAAACATATCGAAATGACTTGGGATTCAAAACATAGGTTCTCTGATACACATACTCAACATCCCCAAAGTGGCGGGTCATGACACACAACAGGGTGCAAGATATTCAAAAGCAAACTAGGCCATTTACAACAGATTGACACTTGAGCAAAAATGTAGAATTAGGTGACCCCCTCAAAATGACTACTCCCTAAACATGTGAGAATTGGAAATCAGGAGCTGGGACCCACTGCATATATCAAATGAAAGGCATTAAAGCCTCTTCCCAATTTTTACCTCATGAAAATCATCCGGGCACCCTTTTCAATCATTCAAATTAAGCCTTCTCACACAAAATTGTCAAGGGCATTCACTTTGCTTATCTGAAAAAATTAACATGGTCACTCCAAATTTGTTCCAAATTTAGGAGTACCAACAATGGCTCTGACTGAGGATGGTTAAATGCTAGTTTATACCGAGAACCATAAATCTCTGGAGTAGCAGACCACCCCAAAACATCAAAATAAGACTTTATCTCTTTTTCTCTTTTGTCTCACTTTCCACTCAAAACTTTTCTCTCTTCTCAAAAAATGGGGAAACTTCTAACTGAAAGAAAACACACAACTGAAAGGGAAAGAAACTATACAATATGTATATTATCTACAATAGTCCTGAAACCCCAAAATTGAGATCAACTCTTACCTCTGTCAAACACAAAGCTCCCTGCCCCATGTTTCAAAAATATGATAACAGTGCCACTCTTAACTGCCTAATTCAAGCTACTGTCATCATGTATCAACTCATTGTATGACAACAAATCTGCATATTCTTCATATGAGCTTCTATAAACATTAGGCATATTTTCATCATAAAGAATTTGTGGCATATATGTGTCACATTCGTTAGATAAGAACATACTTAGATATCTGTGACTTTTATCATCTTTCATTTGTAAGCCATAATTTAAAGACTCACCATTCAAATGAAAGGGGGGATACTCAATCTTTGTCATACTGTTTGGGCAGGCATCATTAAATTCATTCACATCCATCACTTGCATCTCAAAATAAAATATATCTTGATCATAATCAAAATTAGGACATGGAGCAATAACTTCTTGATAAAAAATAGGAGCAGCTTGCAGCTTATCAACATCAAACAAGCTCAAAGAAAAGTGGTGGGTGGGAGGGAAAATACCAGCACATTTAATTTATTCCTTTGAAACTTGAGCCACTGATTGACCATCACTAAATAGTTCAAAGGAAGACTTAGAATCAAGACAAGATTCAAAATCCACACTATTCTCTAAATCAGTACTCACTCCAATACTTGGAATTTCCTCAGCTACTGAATCTGAAACCACACTAAAAACCTCATCATGTGATAAATCAGACTGAATTTTATTTTAGCCTAATGAAGGAGTGCAAGAAGAAACAGTATCACATATGTCAAAATCAGAATGCACTGATTCATTTTCCTTGTCAAAATCAATATGTGTTGGACATGAAAGTTCAAAGCTTTTATTTCCTGAATATCTGAGATACTCAAAAGATAAAATCTCTACAATTTGTTCACTGTGAAGGGAACAATAGTCATCTTCTTCATTTATCTCCTTACTGTCTTCTTGCATGATGCGGAAAATTTCTTCACTGTTGGGGTCTTGTAGTGAAACCTCTAAAATTATATCACTTTGTGTAAGATCGTCACTACAAACACTCATGTCTGCATCATAGCTGTTATCTTGCTAGCTGCATATATCTTTCTCATTGTCTTGTTGTTCATAAAACTTTATATCAATATCATAATCAGCAATATCTTCACCGACAGTAGATTCTTCATCATCACTAAGTATATATTCATCTTTATCACTTTGAATTTCATTAAATTTAGATTCACTGTCAGATTTATCATCAACATCTTCAATAATCTCAGAATTTTGAGATTCACTATCATTGCTTTCAACATCAGATATATCTTTAGAAGAAGCATTTTCTAAACCTTTTATCCATTCTATAACTTGTTGGAAAAATTTTGCCCTCTGAGCAATTGGCAAATTGCATGTATGAGGGAAACAAATTTGAACAAATAACTCAACCCATACATACTCCTGAGGATAAAAAATGATACCGTAGCCTTGTATCTTATTAGGGAATCTTATAAAAAAAACATTTTGTGATTCATCTTCCTCTCTATTCATGTGTTCTTGCAAAAATGACACCACACTTTCTTGAAGCCTTTTCTTCAACATATCTATCTTTGTTTTGATAAGATCAAATTCTGATATAGGATCTTTTAATTTAGATATGTCATGTTCATCACTATGCTCCTCATCCTCATACTGCTCTACATCACTAAATCTTTTAATAAAAGAAGCCTCTAATGCTTCCATTGATCTTATTGAACCATGAGGTAGATCTCTAAACCAGTCTCTCGCAATATCAACTAAGGATATTGCAAAAAGCTTCATCAATGCATCCTCATGTGAAATGTTATAACTGTCTACCAAATCAGCAAAATTTTCTAAATGTTTCTCAGCTGACTATTCACCAAAACCAACAAACTTTGGCAAACACTCCCTCACCTTTGATGGCATATGATTTGAGTATCCATGAATACCCATGAAACTAATTGCCCTAAACAAATTACTACCCCTCCAATCACAAGAATATGACATCTTAGCAGTTGAAAAGATCACAAACTGCTACTCTTACTTATTACATATCTCATTCAGATTTTGCAAAAATGCAAGTAAAACTTGAAACATGTAAACCTCTTTTACACCTTTTTCCTTTTTTCTTTAGTGCTGCAATCACTTGATAAGGAAAATTATTAAAACTTTTGAAAATACCTGGATGTATTTGAGCTATTGCAAAACATGTGTGCTTTGAAAACACCTTTAAATCAGCTTCAAAATTTTGTAGAGCCGCCAATTTGTTGCAGAGAAAAATATTTGCAACCGGCTAAGATCCTTTTTTCCAGCTCTGACTTTCTTAAATCAGCAATCTCTCATACACCATAAAATAGAGTTTTTTATGATTCCTCTAATCATAAGAGTCCAAAAATCTGCTGTCACTGTTGCTACAAGTCCACCTTCTTTTTTGTAGTCTTTCTTCAATGTGCACACTAGTGCAAATCAGAGCTCAGAGTCGCCACTCACCAGTAGTGAGATTCTTTTGATACTATCTTGGAGAAACTTGCAACTTTCAGACACTTTGCAGCAAACAACAGACAGACTTGACTCTTTTATAAAACATAAGGAATATATCCTTTCTTTTTGTAACACATGACTCTATAACCAGACTCTGGGATATTTTAGCAAAGCAGGGCTATAACTTACTTACACTGACTTAATCACTCTGAATCCCTAGTAGAGTTGCCAATTTGTTGGCGTACTCAGATGGGCAAACTCAACTGATTCTAAAAATTTTTAAATTGTGGAACACCAGAGATTTCTGAATACTTCAACAAGACTTTACAATCTCTTATCTCGAGCAGAGTTGCCAATTTGTTAGGCAACTCGGATGGACCAACTCAACTGCAATGAAATTTTTTTAAACTGTAGAACACCAGAGATTTCTAAATACTTCAACAAGACTTTACAATCTCCTATCCCTAGCAGCGTCGCCAATTTGTTAGCACTTTTTCTTGCAATACTTACCTAATGATGACAGTATACCTTGTATACTCAGATGCAACCTCTTTTAGGCAAGAGAAAGGCTAATTTATAAGGATTGGATAATATCCTTCTTCATTTTTGAGCTCCATAGACTCAGGCAGGTTTTACCTTTTAAAGATTACTGATATCTCAGCCTATGTGTTTGGTGGATTGTTTCATTCACTGATTATGAACCAAAAACCTCACTATAACAACTTATAAAACACTTTAGAGATTGCAATGACTAACTTAAAACAGAGTATTATAAGCTAGGCTATGGTTTTGAGAACATAAACCAATGAGACAAGGATTTTCATCCTTCTTCCTTTTGATTTTAGGAGGGATAACCTAATGATTCACTCTCCAAGGAATCACTAAAATGGACACTGTCTTGCTGACATAAGTTCGTAATGAGTTCAGCTCATTTGTTCTAAAAACTAGATAAAATTGATTAATTTGTATGTGACTGAATGGAGAAAACACTTGCTCAACAAACTCTAGATCAGTGCCTATTCCTTGGGCAAAGAGTCAATGAAAACATATGTCCACAATAAGAAACTAATGCAATACTAAAGAATGCCTTACAGACTTCATACAATTCAGATTGGATACCTTACAAACAATCTACTCAACTCAATACTTCTTCATTAGATCTTCACAACTATGTCCTGCTCTCTGAAATCATTTATAAAATTTAACTCTCTCCTTGAGAAAGACTCACAAATGATTAGACACACTACCTTGTAGTAGGTATATTTCAGATGCCTTACAAATGAACTATACTAGAGCATAAACCACAGTCAAAAGAGACAAGACAATAATGAATAGGTACTGCACTTTATTCTCATTAATTCAAGTTGTTTCCAGATATCCAGACAATAAACTCAAGAAGTAAACATGAAAAAGAAGTATGTCTTACAAATAAAATCTACAAACCAATGGCAACTTGTACTGAACCAAGAAATACAGGAATAAGAACAAGACCAGGAACCTCCACAGGAACCAGAAATAGGAACCTGAAATCAGAACCCTCTTTACAGAAAAGAGAAGAGAATAAATAAGAGAGAAAAAACCCTAATCTCTCTGAACAATTGACACCTGTCTCTCCTCAAATCTGATCTTTTACTCATCTTTCCAAGTCTTCAAAATATCTGATATATCTTGAATAACTGACTCCATTTGTCTGAGAAAATATCTGATTTTATCCTCAAAATATCTCTTTCATTCTTCCACTGAAAAGTCCACCAAATCTGATTTCATCTGCAAAATATCATTAAAATCTAGTCATATCCCCCTTTGAAAATATCTTCTCAAAAATCATCCTAGAAAGCTCTCACAAATCTGATTTTGCAAATAAAATAAATGTGCATTTTGTCTCATTTTCCTGTGCAAATCTGATTTTATTTACCCCTTCAATATCTGACCTTTCTTTGCCTGAAAAAATCTGATTTTATCTCCATCTCTGAAAAAATATGAATATCAAATAAATCTCCTTTGAAATCTTTATTTCTTGCCTATTTTTCCCAGAAACCACCAGAAATTGACACTTGTCACATGCTGATTCACTGTCATAAACTACTCTTTGATTGTGCCTTTAACCTCGGTTAGCCTTCTTCCTTTGTCTCTATGTCTCTGAGTATTTTCGCTAACCATAGTTGAATCTAGCAACCATGCGACCAACCTTAGTCTCACAGTCGTGAGCAAATTTTCACTTAACATTTTTAACCGGCGACCATGCGACCACCCTTAATTTCTAAGTCACGAGCAAATTTTACCTCATCCATCAACCCTGGGCGACCTCACGACTGGCATTCGGTGGCTAACTCCATCTGGTGACCACGCGACTAATGGCCATCTCCTCGTTGCAACAGTCAACTCTGGCACTCAGCTACTTTGTGACTAACCTCTAGCGGTTAGTCACCAAGTCTTGGCAGTTAACTCTGTCATCTTCCGACTACGCGACTAACCGCTAGCGGTTAGTCACCATGTCTTTGAATCTTGGCGGTCTATTGTGATTTGTCTCCCGATTGAGCGACTGGAACTTCTCGCGACCATGCGACCAGATGCGTCTCGCGACCATGCGACCAGTGTCAAGTGTCCGTTTTCGTCAAAATTTGTTTACCTTCATTTTTGGGCATGAAAACTGAGGTGGTCGGATGACTGGGCACATGCGGATAGCCTCTTCTTCTTTCTTCAAATTACTATGTCTGTGTTTTTGCATATAAACGTTTTGAAATGCCACAACAGGAACAATGTGGGATATTGGTTTTCATGGTTTTAAAGCCATTTTTGAAATTCATCACAAAACACTGTGTACAGCCCATACATTTCGACCTCCAGCCCTTAAGATCTTGCCAAGAGCCTGTGGGCTCTCTTATTTACCTATGAAGAAAGTGTTTTGGTATATAAAGACCAAAAAATGCCACAGCACAAGCCATTTGGGATAATCCATTTTCAGATTTTATGGGCAGTTTTAGACATTGCTGCACACAGACATCTGTATCTCACGAACCAGGAAGAATTTTGAAAATCACTTCTTTGAGAATCGGGAGAATTATATTTACGACAACATATCCGAAAATGAGCTCGATCCAACAGTTGAATAAAAATTTATGCCCCCCGCAATATGACTGTATTTTTTATTTCTACAAATTCGTGTTTTCAAATTTTTATTTAATCTTTCTCCTTTTGCAGTGTTTTGATTTTAATGTTTTAAATGTTGCAAATTTCCTCCATGTGCTGGGTATCATCTCTCCTCTATTGCATTTTTTGAAGGCTTCTAAAGTTTTAAAACTCCCAAGAAGATATGCACAGACATCCCTTTTGTTCTTTACATTTGCCTTGTTTCTGACACCATGTTTCAATACATAGCCCTCTTGGTGTTTTAATTCATAGTTCTGATACCTTGAATATGCTTTCACCCTCTTTAGGTACAAACTATTATGAAAATCATCTCAATGGCATCAAATTAGCCACTTTGTAATTACCTTTGCAAACTGAATCTTTAAATGGCAACTGGCTCCGAGGACTGGTCTAAAAAATTACTGAAACAAGTAATCTGACCCCGTCACATGGCAAGAAGATTCATTGATTACCATTGAATACACATGCAGAAAGGGCTTACCAGATTCATCCTCAGGCACAAGATATAACAGTGCAGACTTAGCCTTCTAGAAAACTACATGTATGTTCAAATGCTGAATCACCATAAATCCCTTTCAGATTGACCCTTGCAAAAATATTGAAACAAGCTCTGAAATTTCACCACTAGGTCACATAGGACTTTCATATGCAATGAGGATGTTTCCACAATCAGAGCCTAAAAATATCTTTTAGATAGAAAGATATCACTTATGCAAAATGGCCATTCTGAAAACGTAACTCTTTTCTACATTGCAAACTAAATAAACTGCCTTCGAAACTGAATTCATAGGGTCATCAAAAAGATCTTTCAGAAACTCAACCTCTGGAGCCTGATTGAATGTCATATGTAGAACATGACCCCTCAATTAAATTATTCTGAAAACAAACAATTCAGCTGATACCAATCTGCAAAGTTAGCACCTTAAACACTTTCTGGTTTTTACCACAATGAAAAAGTAGAAACTGAATCTGGAATCAGCGAAGCAAAGTGATCAACTGGATTGATCAAAGTATGGGAATATTCAAATGAGTTCATTCCTAGGTCTAAAATATGAGGGAAAACTCAATTATTCAAAATGTTCACCTTGGTATAGATTTTCAAGACCTCAAAGTGGACAACTTAGCAATTCTGTACTTGAAAACACAGGAAATCAGAATTATTCACCAATGGAATGGTTCTAGAAAACTTGTCATCTGATTTCATAAAGATCTGCAAACTGGAAATATTAGAGTGTGTGACCATTGGAACATAGTACAAAAGGTACTTTCTCAATTGAATCAATTGGTCAAAAGTTATAACGTGTCAAACTAGGCTATTCAGATTTCTGATCAATTGCACAATGCATGATAATAGTAAGCTACCAACTTTGAGGGATTTAAAATCTAGTCAAAACATATCGAAATGACTTGGGATTCAAAACATAGGTTCTCTGATACACATAATCAACATCTCCAAAGTGGTGGGTGATGACACATAATAGGGTGCAAGATATTCAAAAGCAAACTAGGCCATTTACAACAGATTGACACTTGAGCAAAAAAGCAGAATTAGGTGACCCCCTCAAAATGATTGGTCCCTAAACATGTCAGAATTGGAAATCAGGAGCTGGGACCCACTGCATATATCAAATGAAAGGCATTAAAGCCTTTTCCCAATTTGTACCTCATGAAAATCATCCGAGCACCCTTTTCAATCATTCAAATTAAGCCTTCTCACACAAAATTGTCAAGGGCATTCACTTTGCTTATCTGAAAAAATTAACATGGCCACTCCAAATTTGTTCCAAATTTAGGAGTACCAATAGGATACAAAATACTTAGGGTTTTAGAACATCCAATGCAAATATTGAAAACACAATACATAGGGTTTAAGTCAAATTTGAAACTTTCTCAGGGTTCCATGCATATAACTTAGCAGTGAGGTGAAATTATTTTTTCAGCCCTAACATGGGTAACAAAGATGTAGACAACAAGGAGATAGTTGAGGCGACTGAAAAAGAATATGAGGAAGTACCATGCTAGATCATCTGGTCCTCAGAATGAAGATTGAGCACCCTAAAGTTGAGAGAAATTTCAATAGGAAGAAGAACCACACTCACCATAGTTAAGTTGACCCAATTTTGATCTTGCCAATAATCCACCACAAATATGATAACAATGGTTTTGCAATCCTCCATGAATGGGTAGATGGAAGAAACACTGCATAATGGTTCATTAAAGAGCCACGTGTCTTCCCAGACCTGGATTTTCCTTCCATTCCACATATTCCAACCCTCACCTAAAGAAACAATTATTTTTTCTGTAAGCACATTATTCCAAATTAGAGAACCAAAAATAATTAGAAAGGAATAGATGAATTATTCTAGTAAAGGAAAATTGTACAATTACTTTCTTTTCCATATAGAGTTTCACTCCCTATCCTCTTCATATGTTCTCCAAGTTTACTTAGCGAAAAGGGCCTTGTTAAAGATCCTTATAGTTATGTTTCTAAGACCCCCTATATTTTTTGGAATGCAAAAATTCTCCCAAGCATGAAAAACAATACACTTCCTCTCCTCCACACCCAACCAAAGAAAACATTTCTGAATTTTGTCAATGACATCCGCAAATTTTGAAGGAATCTTAAACCAACTTAAATCATAAAATGAAAAACTTTGAAGAGATGAATTTATATAATCTTACCAACATGACTTAACAAAGACCCCTTTCAACCAGAAATTTGCTTGTTAAACCTATCAGTCAGAGATTTCTAAAAGTAATTCTACAATTTTTTAGCAAAGAGGAAGACCAACATTAGTGGTAGGGAGGGAACCAATCTCATAGCCAAGGATGTTTGAAATCCTTATTTTTCTCTCCTCAGGAGTATTTATGAATAAAAGAGAGATCTTATTCCAATTGATTAGTTGACCTGATTCTTGACCATAAAGATTTAGAGTGTTATTCAATAATTTAGCTTCTCGTATAGAAGATTTTCCCATTATAATCGTGGCATCAAAAAAATGTTGATGAGAGAAAACCAAGCTTGAGTAGGAAGGGTTGAGACCCATGATAATATCCTCATAAAACAAATTCAGTAGGTATCTCCCCAAACTTTCACCCATGATGGTGAAAAGAATGGGAGAATGGGATCTTCCTATCTTTGGCCTCTGGACGACTTAAAAGAATGAGATAGAGACCTATTAACAATAACAACAAGAGATGAAGTAGAAACTAGTTTCTAGAAGGTTGAATAATCCTAATAATAAATCCAAAAGACTTTAGGATTTTAAATAAGAAAGGGTAGTCCACCTGATAATAATATTTGGTGAGATCTAGTTTCATAAGGAACACCTACTTTGTATAAATATCCAAAGAATGAATATTCTCATGAACCATGATAATAGAATGAAGGATCTATCTTCCTGGAACAAAGCCATTTTTTTGAGGTGAGATATTGAAGGAAAAATAACCAATAATATTGAAGTTAAAACCTTCAAGATAATCTTATACAATGAGTTACAAAGGGAAATAGGGCGGAATAAATCTGTTGAAGCAACACCATAAGATACAGGAACCAAAATTAGAAAACTAACGTTCAACTCTTTCAATAATTTCTTAGCTCTAAGGAATTATTTGAGTGGATTAACAACATGCAATTCCACAACATACCAAAAAGTATAAAAATAATTATATGGGGAAACTGTCTGGGCTTCAAGCTCTTTTTAGTTCAAAGGAAAACACGACATCTTTAATTTCCTCTTTGGAAGAGATGGCAGTCATGAATTTGCTATGCTCTTCTCCAAAAATAGTAGGGATAACCTTTAACAAATCTTCTTAATCTTCAAAATTTAGATTGGGATCAATAGAAAGGAAGGAGGAGAATAAATGGTTAGCTTCGCCTCGAATGTGTTCTTCCTTATCCTCAACCACACTATCAATTAAGATTTCAAAAATCCTACTAGTTGCCTTATATTTTAGAGTCGTCATATGGAAGAACCTGGTATTTTTATCACCTACAAATTGCAAGAGTGATCTCGATCTTTGCTTCCAAATTTCTTAGTCCTTTTCAATGATATAATTCTATTTACTTAAAATTTTATTTTCTATGGCCAAAGAGATAGAGCTATACCCATCCATTTGAATTTTATGTTGGATATCTTTGAGATCAAGAAGAATAATAGCCTTCAAAGAGAAAATATCCCCAAGCACCTCTTTATTATAGTGCTTGACATTGTCTTTTAAAAATCTTAATTTTTTAGCCACCATAAATATAGAAGAAAAATCCACAAAGATATTCCACCAAATTTTAATACTTTCCACATGCTTGGGGTGAGACAACCACATTTTTTCAAACCTAAATGGGAAGTTTTTCTTTCCCAAAACAACATGACAAACAAAGGTTCAATGTGAAAATGATCTGAGCCAATTCTGGGGAGATTCATAAGGGAGAAGAAGAACTTAACCATTCTATCATTTCAAATGAGAACCCAATCAAGACAGAATTGCATCAAATTCTTTCATACCCTTCTATTTCTCCACGTATAGCTAACAATCTAAAGATTAACATTGAGTAATTCTTGGTTATTGATGAAATATATGAGATCCAATATACTCTCTATCTGAACTTGAGATCCTCCAAATTTTTCATTTCTTATAGAGGCGTATAAAAATATTTCATTACAATCCAACTTTTGTCCAAACATTTAATGAAAGAAAAATCCAATCTTTTTGAAAAATTGCTTCTAGAAACTTTAGTATTTGGAGCATATATATTGGATAATACCCTAGTCAATTCATCCCTTATATGATGAAAATTAATAGAGAAAATATTTGCCTCTACATAAGATGGCACACCCTTAATATGATTTAAATTTTAAAAAATAACAGTCCCACTTGAAGCCCCTTCAAAGATACTACCTATAACCCCACAATTTTTAAACACCTCAATCTTCTCGACCTTTTCCTTAGTAATTTTATTCTCTTGAACTAAAAAAAAATGCAACTTATCATCTGTTACAAGATTCCAGAGAATATCCTACTTATGGAAACCATTAAGTCCCCTAATGTTCCTTAAAATTATTTTCATTTATTATTTGGGGAACAAAAATCCAAGATGGTTTATTAGCTACCATCTGCTATAATCTGATGAGACTCCTACTCTCTGTGCCATTTAGATTATTTTCTGGCTAGTGGGGATTTGTAAGTACCAACGTTAGCCTTTAGCCTATTCCTATTTGAGACACAAACATGAGGATTTTTTTTTCATCCTTTCTTATTTTAAACAATTTCTAAGGATCTCTCTTACCCAAAGAAATTATCTATATTCTTTTGGCTCTCCTTCCGAACCATACCAATATGTTGAAATTTTTTTATTAACACCCTATTTTGGTTGATAAAATGTCACTTTCTTAGTAATCACTAACATTTTTTCAACTTTTGAAAGGGGTGTTTAGGTGAGAACTTGGGACATGGAGAGTGAGAGGGGATACAGTGAGCGAAGTCATAGGTGGCCCACTAGTGAGGGTGAAGAATGTTAGAATGGAAAGAGGAAGGACAACTCAAAGCCATGAAGGAGGTAAAAATTTTCAAGACGAGGACCCACTAGAGGACGAGTTCCCCAATAATCTAGGCAAGAATGTTGGGCCATGTGATGGGCTTCAAAAGGATAAATTACAAGGGGAATTGGGTAAAATGCTAGCCCAATCACACTATTGGTCTTCCCTTTCTGGGGTAAAACCAAGTGGTAAATCAATTTTTCCTCAGGCCAATAACATATTGTACCTAGCTACATGAAGGTATGTTATTTCAATTCTAGGCCCAATGATTGACAATAATATCTCCCTTATGACCCAAACCTAATATTGATCTATTTAGGGATTTTGCTAAAAATAAATGGTAATTAAAAGGTCAGGTTGAGATTAAAGGTATGCTAAATGGTTTCCTTTCATTTGCTTTCTAATGTGAAAAAGACTTGTCTGATGTTTCTTGTGGAGGGCCTTAGGTTTTTAGGAAGTCATTTCTAGCTTTGTAGAGGTGGTCTCCTAATGTATATTTGACTAATTCCATATTTTTTACAACCCCTGTTTGGGTGAGGCTCCCACACTTACCACTACAATATTGGTACAAATATGTCTTTAGAGGTTTAACTAGCTCTTTTGGGGACCTTTGGTCAATTGATCCTATGACAATGACCAAAAAGAGAATGGTTTATGCTAGAATATTTTTTGGTTTTGTCCAAGATACAAACCTTCCTTCTTCTATATAGATTTTGTCTAAGTTGGGGAAATAGATTCAACTGGTTGAATTTGAATCCCTTCCTTTTGTCTATTTCCTTTGTAAGAAATCTGGGTATTGGGAAAAAAAGTGTCCCATAGAGGCTAATAAGGGGACATTCAAGGCATACAACTAAAGGAATTCTTCATTATCTCTTTGAAAATATACAAGTTCAAAAATACATTTGTACATAGTGTAAAGCCAAAAGTCTATTTGAAAATTTGTCCCTAGTTTTTTCCTCTATAAAACTCCCCTTTACATTGTAAAAGCCTTGCATTTATAGGCCCACCTTGATAACTAACCCATAACCACTTAGAATAACCACCTCGATAACTACTTAGGATAACTACCAAGGGTGGTGACTTGAGGTAGTTACTTATATTAATAACTTTAAGAGAACCTTATAAGTAGGAGATATTTTCCATAACATGTCAAATTGTGATATTGCTACCATGATTCAATTACATAGTTTTTTGAGTCAAACTCATTGACCCATGTTTCATGAGTAGTTCTTCACTTGAACCCATCTGTCATGAGAATGAATGGAACACTTAGCACTCATTGCATCTAGGTGATGCTCAAAGAGGTGAAGCACCGAGACTTCCAAGGAGGTTGCCTATCCTAGTACTACTACACCTCGAGTTCACTTAACTCACCTCTCGAGGCAAAGTAGTACTAGGATTGGTGAACTCTGAGGAAGTCTTGGTGCTTCACCTCTGTGAGAATGACCTAGATGCATTGAGTGCTCAGTGTCCCATTCATTCTCATAAGAGATGGGATCATCAGAACCACTATTCATGAAACATGGGTCAATAAGTTTGACTAAAAAAACTGCATAGTTCCATCGTAATAGTAATATCAAAATTCAAGAGAGCTTCCTAGATAAGATGCTTAGGATAACTAAGTGAGCACTTAGAATAACTACCTAATTGAAGACAAGATAGAATTTACATAATTTTTTAAAAGACAAGATCCATTTTCTAACTCGCGGCTACCATAAGTGACATGCGTCACTTTTACAAAATGATAATATGAAATTTCTTACAATTAGAAAAAAAGAACTAATAATCAGTTCAATTGAGGTGAGCATCATATATTCTATAGATCATGAATAAATTAGTCTTTGAGGATTTGCACTACAACCTATATTTCACAAAATATTATTTCCTTTCACGACACTTAGTCTTCTTCATAACATAACATTTTCATGATGTCATGCAATTTTATGACATTATTTAATTGATCACAAATAACACTTACACCTAATGTGGTTCATGTATATATCAACATCTTTGAATTTATATTGGGTCAAAATGTTGTAACACATATTTACTATGGCCATTTATATAATTGATGTTTAAGATGATGGTCAAGTTCGGTGATCCATATAAAACTACTACATTTCCCACGTTCACCATGATACCCTTTGGACACTTAGTATGAAACATGTATGTTTTCCACTATGACCTTCATTCTTTCACACACCACATTATCTCCTTTTGGTTTTCCTTTGACAAAATGTGTTTTAATTGGACTTGTAGAATGGCTTTACAAAGCCGCTCTGCTTTTGCTGGTAATTCTTTCTCTACAATGACATAGACCACACAACCAACACAGGTCCAAATAGTATCTTAGGGCCCGTTTGGTTGCACCCCATAACCGGGTTATGCAGCCCATAACCCGGTTATGGGGTGCAATTCCTTGTTTGGTGACCTCTAAATTGAATGTGAATACGGATTTGCAAATCCCCATTT
>MU223265.1:1252894-1265987 GCA_018584345.1 Thuja plicata
TTAAAGCATAAACTACTGAAAGCATGAGAACAAAATAGTAAAACTATAACAGTCTAATGTAGGTCTCACATCCACCCCCTCTAGGCATGAACTTCCTCCTGGAGTTCATCAAAGAGGTGAGGGTACTATGATCTCACTTATGCTGTGTCCTCCCAAGAGGCTATAACCTTATCATAGCGATCCCACTGGACCCTAACCTGGTCGAGCTCTCTACCTCGAAGGCCCAAAGTCCACCGATCCAATATACGAATTGGCTCCAATGCCAGCTGTCCGTCCGACTCCACCTACAAGACATCCCAATCTATCACATGAGACTCATCATATATATACTTCCTCAGAACTAAAACATGAAACACATCATGGATGTGTGATATGCTAGGTGGCAATGCTAAATGGTAAGCAATTGGTCCTATCCTCTCAAGGTTCTCAAAAGGTCCAACAAAATGGGGTGCTAGCTTAGAGCCCTTTCCAAAATGGATTGGACTCTTATGCGGTCGCACTCTCAAGAAGACTCTGTCTCCAACTAGATAGGCTTGATCAATCCTCTTCGCATTTGCATACTTTTTCTACCTATCTTGAGCTTCCTCAAGTCACTGCCTAATCAAAGTCACATGCTACTCCATATCTCTAACTAGCTCAGGACCAATGGAAACTCTATCCTTGATCCTATCCCAACTGAGTGTTGTCCTGCTTGGTTTACCATAAAGAGCCTGGTAGGGAGGCATACCCAAGGAAGTCTAGTGCTCATTGTTATAGGCAAACTCCATGAGGTGTAGGTATTCTTCCCACTAGTTCTGATGGTCCATGACGTACATGCAAAGCATGTCCTCTAACACTTGATTGACCCTTTTGGTCTGACCATCTGTCACAGGATGATAAGCTGTACTGAAGTTGAGCCTAGTACCCATAGCTGCCTGAAGTTCTCTCCAAAAGGGTGAAGTGAAGAGAGAATCTATATCTGAGATTATCTTACGAGGTATGCCATGAAGTCTTACTATATCTCACAAGAACACTTGTGCCGCTGCTGGTGCGGTAAAGGTAGTACACATGGATGAAAAGTGAGCCACCTTAGTCAACTTGTCGACTGTCACCATGATGGCATCATGACATCGAGGAGACATAGGAAGGCCTACTATGAAATACATAGATATTGTGTCCCATTTCCACACTAGTACCTCATGAGGCTGAAGGAGACCAGCTGGATGACGGTGTTCCGCCTTCACCCTCTGGCACTCTAGGCATCTAGCTACCATCTCTACAATCTGCAACCTCATGCCTAGCCACTGATATAGTTGCCTCAAGTTGGCATGCATCTTCTTGACTTTGGGATGCATTGCATAAGGGGCCCTATGAGCCTCAAGCATCACAAACTCAGACAATCCTCTAGAAGAAGGTATATAGATACATCCTCTATGATGCAATAGTCCATCAGACTCCAAGGCATACTCTGAATACTTCCCCTCAAGGGGTCTCTAGGACCGAATCAACTCACAAACCTCTACGTACATCTCATCCTCTTGCAAGTGATGAAGGATGCGATCCCTCAAGTCCGTGCCAGTAGACATAGAAGAAATCTTGTGCTGTCTCCTACTCAAGGAATCTGCGACCACATTCTCTTTCCCTTTGATGTAATGGACATCAAAATCATATTCACATAAGAACTCCATCCATCTCCTCTACCTAGCATTAAGGTTCGGCTGAGTGAAGATGTACTGAAGACTCTGATGGTCTGAATGAAGTTCAAACTGATGCCCTAAGAGAAAATCTCACCATCTGACTAAGGCATGAACCACTGCCGCAAGCTCAAGGTCATGGGTAGGGTAGTTGAGCTCATGATTCTTTAGTTTCCTAGACATGTAAACTATAGCTCGCCTACCTTGCATAAGGACTTCTCCCAAACCATCCAAGGAAGCGTCTGTGCATACCATAAAGTCTATGGAAGGCTCTGGTATAGCTAGAATGGGTGCACTGGTAAGTGCTCTCTTGAGCTCCTAAAAAGCCTTATCACACTTCTCAGTCCACTCAAACATATTTCCCTTTCACTGAAGAGAGGTAATGGGGTGTGCTACCTGAGAGAAGCCATTAACAAACCGTCTGTAGTAACTGGCTAAACCCATGAATCTCCTAACTTCAGTCACAGTGGAAGGTGTTGGCCAATCCATAATGGCATCAATCTTCGATGGGTCTACTGAGATCCCATCCCCTGAAATAACATGGCCAAGGTACTTGATCTCCACTCTAAAGAAAGCACACTTCGCCAAGCTACCATACAACTGATTGTCTCTAAGACACTGCAAAACTTGCCTCAAGTGCTCCTCGTGCTCTTTCTCATCCTTGGAATATATTAAGATGTCATCGAGAAACACCACTACAAACTTGTCAAAGAAGGTTCAAAATACTCTGTTCATAAAACTCATGAACACCACTGGAGCATTCTTAAGACCGAATGGAACCACTGTGAATTCATAGTGTCCATATCTAGTGCAGAATGAGGTCTTGTGAATATCACTATCCACGATCCTCAATTGATGGTAAGCCAATTTGAGGTCTATCTTAGAGAGAACTTGGGCACCCTACAACTGATCAAACAAGTCATCAATCCTAGGAAGTGGATACCAATTCTTGATGGTCACCTTGTTCAACTGTCAGTAATCCACCCATAACCTAAGCGATCCATCTTTCTTCTTTACGAAGATAACTAGTGCACCGCAAGGAGAAACACTAGGACGAATGTGTCCTTTCTTTAATAGTTCTGATATCACATGGAGGGATACAGGCCTATGAACCCTAGTAATAATTGTATTCATACCATCATCATCTAAACATTTTATCCTCTTTTTACGACAATCTAGCTTGGCTCTATGAGCACTTAGCCAATCCATGCCAAGAACTAGACCATAAGATCCAAAGGGAGTAACTCTGAGATCAGCTATGGTGGTCATCCCACCAATCTGGATCAGACAATCTCTAACCATTAAGGTTACCGAAACTCTAGCTCCTGAAGCTAACTCTACTTCCCATCTAACCTCTTGTCTAGCTGCCACTAGCCCGCAACACTCCACAACTGATGGAGAAAAAAAGGAGTCAGTGGCTCCTATATAAAAAAGAATAGTAACATCACTACCTCTGATCTTACCTGAGGCCTCAATAACGGTAGCCTGGTGCTCTGCCTGGCGATTGCCCATTGCTGCAAAAACCATGTGGGATTTCCCCCTGTCCCCTACTGTTGGTTCTGAAACTGTTGCACGCTGACTACCACCCTATGGGCATTCTCTAGCTAAGTGCCCCATGGCACCACATGTATAACATGGCCCCCGTGACTGAACCTAAACACCAGGAGGCCTAGAATACTGAGATCCTACAGTCCTAGATGAACCATTATAACCACCCCTAGAGGACTGCTGAGTCCATGCTAGAGGGGTATATGGTGCCTGAGATCTTTGGTCCTTCTTAGGACCCTATGACTACCATTGTTTGGACTTAGAGCCCTGTTGAACCTAAGGTGCCCTCTGACGCTGGTTCTGCTATGACTGTTGTGGCTATGGTTGCTGCTGCTGCTGTGGGGCCCTAAATGTCCCTATAGAGTTCCTTTGATTCCCCTTCCACATGTTTTTCTTATATCCAGAGGCCTGAGATGAGGTATTGTGGTTCTGCGACCTATCCCTATAATCCTGTGGGCCCCAGACTATCTCTTCGGCTACCAAGGCCCTATCTACTGTGAACCTTGAGTTCCCTGAAGGTACCATGCGTACCCTATCTAAAATCACAGGATTTAATCCCTTGATGAACCTATTCACCTACAGCTTCTCATCTCCCATGTATTCAACATAGGGTAGGAGGTCGAGAAACTTGCCCACATACTGGGCTACTGTAAGACCCCATTTTTGGAGGTCATGGAACTCGTCTATATGGTGTTGTTTGAACTATTTTGAAATATACCACTCTCTAAAGAGCTCAAGGAAAGCTCCCCAAGTGAGGGTATTAATGTTAATAAGTCCCTTGGTCTCCTCATGCCTCCACCAAGTGGATGCCCCGTCTCTAAGCAAGAGAATTGTGAATTGTGCCTTAAGGTTGCTGCCATAGTTCCGCAACCTAAAGCACCTCTCCAGGCTTAAAAGCCAACCCTTAGCTCCTGCCCCATCTACTTCTCCTATGAAGGGATGCGGTTTAAGCCTCATCAACTCTGTGATCTGATTCCCGATATCGGGGGGTGCTCTATCGAGCCTCTGTGCACCACCCCTAGAAATACCACCTGGTACTGCAATAGACTCCTCTTCCTATTCTACCTGATTCCCTCCTTCTCTTGGAGGTGGGCTCCTGCTTCTTTCTCTCACCTAATTAACAGGTGGCATGGGGTCCAGAATGAGCCCAACCAGGTTCTGAAAAGCTAGCAATAAAGCTGCATTAGGATCAGGAGGGGGTTCAGGAGGTGGACTCTAATCCCTCCTACAATCCTCTACCTCAGGTCATACCTCTACGTGTGCTGCGGGGGCACGTCGCTGACCACGCCCTTGCTGACAGGCCTGACGAGTGATAGGTGCCATCCTACACATGCAAGACAAATTTAGTAATAGCGTAGTGGGTTAGGTTCCCAATGTTGCTAAACATGGCTCTGATACCAAAATGTCATGCCCAAAAGTTGGGCAAAAACACACGAACAAATTTTTTTAAAAACGCACTAAAAAGGATAACAGAACTACCACACGGGTAACATGTGCACGCAAATTGGTGCAAGGGGATAAAAGAAACCAGAAAGGTTACAAGGGGAGGAATAGCTTTCAGAGCTATCCTAAAGGGTGCCTTAAGCTCCAAACTTGATCTACACGCAAACTGAGATAGTTGACCAAAAGTCAACTAGGGTTGACTAAAAGTCAACTAGGATTGACTAAAAGTCAACTATACTCTTAAAGGTGTGAAAGGTAAAAAATAGGATCTACAAACCCTAAGGGAGACCCATACACGCAAATCGAGATAGTTGACCCAAAAGTCAACCAGTGTTGACCAAAAAGCCAATCATCATCGATTGGCATGAAATTGAAAACCTAAAGGTCTAGAGGGTATTGAGAACACTTGGTACAAAAATTAAGCTGATCGGAGAAGGGTTTGACCATGGTTGACCAAAAGTCAACCATGCATGACACTAGTGAAAGGTAGCGATAATACCCTTAAAAGATGTATATCGCGAAGATAAGGGGTTGTTATGACCCCCTAATCAATAAAATGTTATCTAGGTTTTAATTTTAAATGATTAATTTAATTAGAAAAATAACATCCTAAACCTTATATTAAGTTATTAATTAACAATATACTTTTATTTAAAATTAAAAATCTAACATTATTCTAAATCAATTTCTACATAATAATTTATTCAATCCAATTTAAAAAAAATTAAACTAATATTTTAATCGAAACATAAAATAATGCTATACCTAATTATTCATTAATAACATTAAATAATAAATCCTATGAATATAAAAAAAAAGCCAATTATCTAATTTCTTTTAAAAAAATTTATATTGTAGATAAAAAAAAAACTAATTTAAATTCCACCCATAAAAATAGAAACATATCTAACTAAATCCAATCTTATGAAAAATTCCAATAAAACAAAAAAAAAGACAAAACCCTAACAAAACCCAAAGACTCCCTCCTGGCAGAGAAGCGACATTGCATGGAGGCAGCCGATTGAAGCGAGCGGTGGAGGCGTTAAGTTTAAGTCAACGGACGGGAGAAGGAAGAGGGGAGTGGTGGTGGTTTTTATATCAGCCGCAGGGCAGAGGAAGGCTTAACACTGGGCGGCGGCGACGATCTACCGGCAGGCGGAGGAGATGAGGTGATGCGAGGGTGGGGAGCCGGTGGAGCGGCGCCCTCCACGCCTCTATGGTCCACAGTGGTGGGCGGCCGGCTACGGCCGACGCCGCACACCCACTGTGGTTCCACAATGGGGTGGGGGCAGCGCCCGCGCAGCCTCCAGTGCATCAAAAGGGTTGGGGAAGGCCTTCAGCCCTCCCCACCCGTTAAATTAATTATTTAAAAAAAAAAAAAATCCCATGTCTGAATAGCGCCATGCGCTAAATTTTGTTTTATTTTTTATTTTTATTTAATTTATGTAAACAACAGACTTGGCATAAAAAGAATATAAAGAACTAACATTTATAAAAGAAAAAGCTATAAACATATATTTAATATTATTTATTTTTATTTTCTTTTAAAAGAAAATGGACTGGTGAAATACATGACTGTATTTCCTCAAACAGGAACTATTAGGGAGCATTTTTTTAAAAATTAAATTCCATGGTTAAATTCTATAATTAATTCTAAACACAATGGTGGGAGAAAAATGTAATTTTAAGTATCAAATTTTTTTGAGGTAATTTTCTGAATATACTAGTTTGTATAAAAGAAATCAACTACTTCCTTCAAGAATAACAACTCCCAAAATATATTTAAACTTTCCTATCTATTTTTTTTGCAAATAACCAAACTATGTTATACTATAAAAATCAATTTCTTTTTTTTCTTTGTAGTGTGCAAATCTGTCCCACAAATACTTAAGTAAACTAATCTAAAAAAAAATCCTCATGTCACCAAAGGAATAGAAAATCCACCAAGCATTATGAAATTATCTTCAAGATCTTAAAATAGGGAGAAATTTTATTTTTAAATTGAGTCTCATCATAAATTTGATAAAGAAATTTACAAACAATATAGTTCTCATAAACCCCTGAAAGTCCCTTTTTTTTTTTTTTAACGAAATAATGGAAGGCCATAAAATTACAAAAGATATAAATAATGAAGGATAACAATTTTTCTTTCTCAATGGACCTATTACATCTTTATAACAATGAAAGCCTTCCACAAGGTAGGTTACAAAATGATGATTTATCCAGTCATACCCATCTCTTACATAAGGTTATTATTCATCTTCGCTATCCTTTCAAGAACCTGACAGACATTGAGGTTGACCATGGAGGCTCACCTCCCAACCTAGGCTTTTACAAGGCCACCCCCGAGCTTGAGAATCCAAACTAGAACGATATACAAACAGACAACATGACAAGCAGATAAGCAAACAGAAAAGATAACATACTCCAGAAAGTTTCCCAACACAAGGATGAACAAATGATAGTCTTCAAGAGACGTTCCAAAATAGGGGTAGAGGTGGCCCTCACTGTAGGAGAAGACAAGAATAAATATAGAAAACCAAGCCTCACATGGACTTGAAAAGGACCATCTTCACAAGATGCAATCTTGAATGACCTCCTTATGCCTCCTGGGTGCCCTCAGGCCCTTCTTGGCATCATGGGTATCATGTTACCCCAAGTTTTTCCCTCCACACATGGGAGACTCTACACTAACAAGAATCATTTTCATCTACCCCTCCAAGTCTACTCTGCCCTCCGAAGGGTGAGTGTACCTTGAAGACCCATTCAAAATAAATCACAAAATAAAGACATTGAGAAACAAACATTTAAATTTCAAAACTGAAAATAAAGCTTCAAAACACATAGGAATCCATTAATGGAGTCCTTGAGCTCAAGAACACACATAAACACAAACAAATAACTTTAAAGGAATCCAAACTTAATCCAAAGCTAAGGTGTGAAGAGGAATGGTGTTGAGCTATCCTTCCTAAGCTCCTTCTCCAAAAGCTCCTTCAAGCTGAATTATGTCTCTAAGGGTAGAGAGTGGGTGAACACTCAACTCATCCTAAATCCTTCCCCAGATAGGAAAACCTCCAACAAGAGCAATGCTTAACCCAAGGGTGAGGTAACTCTAACCAACCCTAAACTAAACCACTTCCTAACTCTCCAAAGGTGAAGTCAAATGAAACTTGGGTAGAAGAGAGAGTGAGGTTAACCAAAGTCACACTCCTCTTCCAAATTCGCTCCAGACTGAAAATGACAATTAAAGGGAGCAATAAATGAGTTTAGAGGCTCATTAATGATAGAAAATGACCCCTAACCCATAGGGTACCATGTTGGGTGACTAAAACTAACCCCGGTTACCCCCTAGGAGTCCAAAAGACCTTCTAAAAGTCACCCTGAAGTTAACCTACGAATTTTTAAGTCAAGAAGACTTCTAGAAACTTTTAACCCCGGGGTAAGATTGGGTACTACTCCTAGATAACCTTAGTTAACCCTTAAGTAACCTTGGTTCCCCTACTAGCCATGTCAACAATTAAATTACAACAATTGCCAAACTTGGCACATTAAATTAAAACAAATGACATGACCTATTCAGATAAACATTTACTAATTTATTGACACACATGCAAACCATGTTTATGAAATAAATACATAACAATGAGGTCCATGTCTCTTTATATAGACAGGACCTTGGAAAGCATGGGTATTTACATAGGTTCTAGTACTGGGTCCCCGATATAGATCCATGGTCAACTTTTCTTGCACACTCAATGCATACATCAGTAGATCCAAAACAACATGATATAAATATAACACGACATCAATGATATACATACATATAAACCATATTTTTATTAGAACTAAAATAAACTAGCATTGGTTTCCTAAACCAAATTCATCATATTACATTCATACATTTAAATCCATATAAGACATCAACATAAGTTGAAACTGAATCAAATCATAAAGCATCTCAAAAGTACCCTGATTACAAAATCAAGTGCTGAATATATAACACAGGATTCCACCGATCCTCGAATATATAAAAAGTCTTTGATAGCCAAAGTATGTCAAAGCATAAACTACTGAAAGCATGAGAAGAAAATAGTAAAACTATAACAGTCTAATGTAGGTCTCACAGAGAAGAGGTTTCATTTTCAGGAAACATATTATCTTGGGTTTGTACATGAGCTACTAGGTTAGACATCTTTAACTTGCCCAATATTTTCTCCCTTAACCATTTTTCTTTCCTTGTGATCACATTAAATGTCCTATTTTGAATATTGTCCTCCTCTTTCATATTCCAATCTATTTCTTCAAGGGGTTCATTCTGTACTTTGTTGTTGTAAATTTAGAGTCCAATACTTTGTCATCTTCACGCTCTTTAACTCCTTTAATGCTCATAGGAATTTTCTTTCCTATAATTTTCCCTAGAGTAAGGCGAGACCATAATCTCCTACGTACCTCAATTCATCCTCACAATATTCCTAGTATTCCTCAAATTGATCTATGTGAGTGAATCCTTCTGTCATACCCATGTAGGACCTAGAAAAACCATTACTATAAAATTTTGGGTGTGAAATATACATTTTGAGATTAAATATGTTAACCTCTACTGCTAAATTGAGGGCATCTAAGATAGACTTACAATAGTAATATCCTAATTCCATAGGAAAAGTAATTCTTGAAGGTTTCTTTTCTTTCAAGATTTTATCTATAATGGCCAATTGTCTATAAACCTCTATGAGTACCAGATGATCTAGCACATATCTGGGCAACCTGAAAGGCTCACCCTTGAAGCCTCCTACCCTGATCTAGGTAAACCTTGGAAATTGAATAAAGAAAATTCCATAGGTTTGAATTAGTTGTATGGCTTCAACATATAGCCTTTTGTGTAAGATCCCATGTAATTCAAAAACCAGATGACCCAAAAATACATCATTCACTCTAGGAAAATTCTCTGAACACATCTTTACTGCAACAGGGTATAGTAATCATAAAATTTAATTCCTAGCGTCAAGCGTTCACGAGGTAACCCAGGACATTGTCTAAAACTAGCTAGAATATAAAACATAAAAGAAGAAATGTAGAAACCTCTCATACCAAAAAAGTTGGCTACCCCTTCATGTAATTTCTCAACAATGAGTTCACCCCAATCTTTGAATTTATCTCCTTTCATTATCACTTGTATATAAAAGAACATCTAGTCTTCCTAGTGAAAAGTATGATGATTCCCCTTAACCATGTTTAAAAAAAAAACCAAATATTTTATCTCGGGGATAAGATGCTCGTGTATAAGAGGTTTTGGAAGACAGGAGCCACCTCTCTTAGTATCTAGAAACTATGCATTTGCAATTACATTTCTGTACTATATCTTCTTCTCTATGAAGAATGAATAATATATACCAGTAGTCCATGCTTCATATTCTTCCTTATCTAGAATTCCCATGGGAAACATCACCATTTCCCTATCAATTCTTACTAAAACTTCACAAGAATTAGTGTGAATGCACTTCTCATTTCCATCATTATGATTCATACATTCCATAACCAGCTTTGGGCATAGGGTTATAGTTGGAAAAGAGGCAGCTTCAATCAAACCACTCTAGCTATTTTTCTCTGCTATAGAACCTTTCTGGGGATTTCTCAATCTTCCAAGAATTTCCTCGATAGTCACATTCAGAAGGGATGTGTCTTCTAACTCTGGGAGAAAACTAACTAGACTAGATGAGGACTTCAAATTAGGCAACGAAGGTCTATTATAATTCATCTCATTTAACAATTAAAATTCTAGAACAAGAAGACAAGGAATTCGAGAATAAACTTGAAATTTTTTTATTCCTCAACAGACTGCTTAAGCTAGAAGTACAAAGTTTAATGACTCACCAGAATTCATGAAAATGTCAGTGTTGCGACCTTGAAATTACCTCCTTCGTCTCCTGGCTCTGTGATGATGAAAGAAATCTAGATATAATGAGAAAAATAAATACAACCTTCATTTATAAAGGAAAAAGATCTACCTAGATTTGCAACACGCATAAACTATCATTTTATCCGCATGAACTAAATGTCGAGGTTACATTACTCTGAAATCTCATTAATTAACTGTCATTTCACACCATTTGAATTTACACAAGAATGACTAATTCTCCCAGAAAAAAGTTCAAAATGAAAACCTCATAACAAAGAGGAGAAACAAACATAAATAACATCAGCAACAAAAAATTAAACCTAGTGTAGCATTGGCTCCGACTGGGGACCTCGACCGATGAGGGACAAGGAATGAACTCTAGGTTCTCTGGTTTCATAAAATTGGGCTACGGGGTCATAAGGCCAAACTTTGACACAAAAAAGGAACTCTAACATTAAGCACAACAAAACTTATATACAAGGGAAAAAACAAAAGCACCACATCTGATACAATTTCAGGTCTTTCCCATTATAGGGAAAGGGAAAGGGAGTTCCATATAGATATTGCAACTTAAAATAATTAGGCCCAAGGGCCGCACTGATAACAAAGGGACCCTTCCATAGTGTTTCAAACTTACCATGAGCACATTTAGGTTCTTTGCGCCTGTCCTAGAGCAACACTTGATCTTTTGGCATGAATTTCCTTGGCCTAGCTTTTCTATCAAAAATTCATTTTACTCTAGCCTGATTCTTTGTTATTTTATCAACCAATCTTTCTCTTTCTTCAAATATCCTGGTTAGGTACATGACTCTTTTTTCAACTGCACTTTTGAAATTACTGTCCTCAATCACCTTTTGCAGCTTAATCGTAGATAGCTCCAATGGGAGTGACAACTGAGCTTCAACACCATACACCAATTCAAAGGGAGACATCCCTATTGCCCTTTTAGGAGAAGTCATGTCTGCCCACAATGCCTCATAAATCCTTTTGTGCCAATCTTTAGCATTCTCATTTACTAATTTCCTCATGATGTTGATGAGATTTTTATTACTTGATTCTTCTTGACCGTTACCTTGGGGATAATACTTGTAGGAATGAGAGTGGATTATACTACGATCATAACAAAAAAGTTGTAATTCTTGTGAGGAGAAATTAGAGGCATTATGAGTTACTAATTTGTCTGGGGTGCAAAATCTTACTAGGATAAATTTCTTCACAAAATCATAGACCACTACTGAGGTAGTCTTCTTCACAGGGACAACTTCGGTCCATTTCGTAAAAAAATCTATGGTAGTAAAAATATGAGTGTGACCTATAGATGAGAGAGGATTCAAAGGACCTATAAAGTCAAGACCCCAATGATGAAATGGTTCTTCAATGATCACTGGCCTCAATGGTAGGACCGCTAATTATAGTTTCCCACTAAACAAATTACCCTTTTCACATTTTGCAACCCATTCATATGCATGCTTGAACATACTAGGCCAGTAATAACATTTTCACAAAATCTTAAAGGAAGTCACTGTTGAAGAGAAATGTCCTCTGCATGCTTCATTATGAGATTCTTTAAGCAGTTTCTCTTGATATTATTTATCCACGCATCTAAGAAACATACCATCCAGTCCTTTTTTGTAAAGGATTTTATCAATAATCATATACTTGGCGGCTTTGAGTTTTAGGTTTTGCTTCTCCTTTGGGCTCAAGTGTTCTGGACAGTCTCCATAAGTAGAGTAGTGTGCCAAATTAGAAAACCAAGGATCAGTTAGACCAACCAACAAAATGTCAAGGGAAACTTTCCTTTCTCATCTTCATTTTTTGCTAACAACCTGCACAGTCCTTGTCCTCAAACTAGTTTGGTGGGTATGATATCTAAGTCAAATTATTTAATCTTGGCTACCTAGGCAGCCCTTTTGTTGATACCATCCTCTTGCTATATTAGAATAGTCTTTACAATGGTGTTTTGAATAAAAAACTTGGAGTGAGAATGAAGTATATAGTATCTAAACTGTTTTACAACCTTTACCACTGAAAAGGCAGGTTTCTCTGCCAATGAATAATCCTGTTCACATTTTTTTAACATGATACTCATGAAAGAGATCATATTTTCTATCACTACCTCACTTGTCTACATTAGAATCCCTAAAAAAGAATGATCAGAAGCATTATAATGAATTATAAAATCCTTCTTGAAGTCGGGATGAACTAGAGTTCGAGGTTTTGTGATTGCTTCTTTAACTATTTCAAAAGTTGTTGTATGTAATACCCAAAATTTACAACCAAAAACGTAAAAATATTTTTTTTTTTTTTTTTTTTTAAGACAATATGACATACCATTTTAACTACATCAGAAAAATTTGTGATTCTACTAATTATAATATTTAGCTATATTACAAGAAGGCAATGGTTAAACTTTAAGAAACAACATTTCATAATATTCAAATGACAATCATACAGAGGTATTACATACCTGAGTTTTCTCTTCCTTGCATGTGTATCTCGTTCTCCTTGTCTCCCTATTTCCTGCATCTTTCTA
>MU223265.1:1266087-1280346 GCA_018584345.1 Thuja plicata
TAAACTAATGCTAGTTACATCCTTTACTATCATAACTTAAAATACTTACCTCCTCCTCTTGAAACTTGTTTCCTTCCACTTACTTCTTCAATTATTTTTCCATGGTAGGGTCGGTGAGGCACTACATTGTAGCTTCACTGCTCCATTTGAATGTATGTTTTTCACTCATTAATTTCATGAGGCTTCATGGTTTCAGCAAATCCTAGAACAAATTTCCTTAGGAAATCAACCTGACCAAAAAAATACTGTACTCCATTTTTGTTGGATGGTAGAGCTAATTGTTTGATTTCCCTCACCCATTCTAGGTCTACCTTTATCCCCTCTTTAGATACGATATGTCCCAAGAGTTTATCTTCAGTCACAACAAAGAGTAATTTTTTGGATTTAGAGAAATTCCATGCTCCTGATACTTCTACAATATTCATTGTAAATCCTTAATATGCCTCTTCCTTCTCCTCAAAAAGGCTATCAAATCATCCAGATATATGACAACGATTTTATATCTGAGATGATTAAAGGTATCATTCATCACCCATTGAAATGTAGCTTCAGCATTGATCAAGTCAAATGGAATATGCCTATAGGAAAACAAGCCCCAAGGAGTCGTGAAGGTTGTCTTATGCTGATATTCTTCCACTACACTAATCTAGTTATACCCAAAAAATCCATCTAAAAGAGACATCATTTCTAATCAAGCCACAGTCTGAAGGATGTGATCCTTTACTGGGAGAGGGTAATTTTCTTTAAGACTTCCTTGGTTAATTGTCTTTAATTTTTCATATTTTTACATACTGGCACAATATTTGCTACCCAGATTGAATGATGAATTGGATAGATAATGCTAGCTTTTAACATCTTATGTACTTCCTTGAAAATGGAATCTGCCACCTTGGGATTGTAATTCCTCAACTTCTTCTTGAAAGGACTTGTTCCTGGTTTCAAAGGAATGTGACATTGCACCTTTCCTTGATTAAAATAATTCAGGTCTTCATAAGACCAAGAAAAGAAATCCTTGTATGATTTAATAACTAGAGATATTTCTGCTTTTCTTCAGTTGTACAACAAAGTCCCAAATTAACCATTTTGGGGTCAAATTCTTCCCCAATATTCACCTTCTCATAGGCCCCTGGATCTGAATTCTCATGCACTTCTCCATTACCTGTGTAGAAATCTCACCTATCAAACAACTTCACCAAAGTGACCAGTCCTTTTGGAATCCTTTTACCTTTCAACTAAATTACATCTTCTTTTGTATAACCCTCCTCATTAGGGAAGAACTCATGACAATCAGATTCAAATCCTTCAAAGTATGTTGAAGAGAACATATCTAGACATTGCATAAAAATATTGATTTATCTATCATCACAAAAGACTTGCCACGATTCTGAGTTATCTGGGACATAGAGCTGATGGACCTATTCAGATCTATACACATCATTACGAAAGTTCAGATGAGGTATAAGGAGAGAAGCTAATCCAACCAAAGCATCAACTCTAGAATTAAATTTTTGGGGAATGGCCTCAATAGAGAAGGCTTCAAAACCTTCTATGTCTACCCATACTCTCTTATGGTAGTGCTTAATTTTTTCATTCTTCATTGTTAAGATACTTTGCACCTGTTTCACAATTATTTGTGCATCTCTAAAAGCTTTCAACTTATTAATTCCTCTCCTCTTTGCTTCTTTGATCCCAAAAATCATGGCTTCATATTCTGATGTATTGTTCATATTATTGAACTCTAACTTATAAGTGAAAGGGATCTTTTTTTCTTCTTGAGAGATTAGCACCACCCTTGCTCAAGAACCAGCATGATAAAAACTCCCATTAAACTCCATGGTCCATACAGACTGGTCTTCTAATTGCACATCTTTAGCTATATTGGGTTTAGGAAGAATCAAATAATTTCCAAATTTAGCTTCTTCATATAAAATATGAGATCTTGAATCATGTGAGGGAAAATTGTGTATTTTGATTTTGGTTCAGGTTCAAGAATGAACTTTTCCTTACCTATTGAAATACTATCCTGCGACCAGTCCAGTTTAATCTCCCCTCCAAGATATTTACAAAAGATGCGACTTAACAACATGCCATAACTCCCAGGTATATTAGAAACTAGGATTTTTAATTTAAGTCTTTTCGTAGGATGACCTGTTAGGGCTACCTAAGCATCTTTTATCTCACCTAACAGAGGTACTTGTTTTGAATCTATAGAATAGAAACATCCAAAGGTTTTGGTTAAAGGCAAGTCCAGTGCTTTAGCTACAGAGGAGGGAATTATGTTATCTGAAGCCTCAGAATTGATAATGTAATTATTGAGCTTCTATTTTTGAATAAACAAAGACACAAATAAAGATTGCGGCTTTGCAAAAGATTGAGAAGTTTTGGTTAAGATTACCCCTGAGCTTGTTGTTCAACAATATCAGGTTGACCTAATGGGTTATAAGTGGAAGGTTGATTGGATCGAACATTTACAATATTATCAATTGATTTTGATGGTTCATTTCCTCTAACAAAATCCACTAGTTTAACAAGCTCCCTAGGATTTAATCTTAAGTACTTAGCAAGAGAAATTTGAATTTTAGAGGTCTTACAAAATTTAAGAATATCAAGATAAGGGTCAGCATCAAATGTTTTCAAAATTGGAACCTCCAGAGAATTTGAACTCTTGACCTTTGAGAAGCTTGAAGTTTGATTTCCATTTTCACTTGCCTTGTTGGTAGATGCTAGAGATGAAAATCCAAGGAAGGAATTGCATCCTTTTTTATTCCTTGTTAGCACCGAGCACGAGGGTTCCTCTAAAGTTACCAAAATATTTGCACCTCTGTCTTTAATTGATTCGTACTCAAGGTAGTATGTTTTGGAGTCATTGGGTAACTTTGGGCTGGCCTCATCTTCATGAAATTATTTTCAACAGTCTCTCTTTGACTATTCATTTGAACATACCTTACCATTTGGATAGGTATTACCATCATGGTCATGTGTTAGATGAAAGAACACATATTAGCCTTCCTGCTTGGGATACCTTCTATAGCCAGTCTCTATTGGGAAGATGGCAATGTCAACTACCTTCTAGAAGTTCTAAAGGATTGATTTTGGAACCTTCGAGGAATGTCCTGGCAAGGTGCATTACTTTTTGGAATTTTTTTCTTAAGGTAATCATATCATTTACAATTCTATGGACCATAGGGTCCAATGAAGATGAATATTCATGTGCATGAGGAGTTTGGAATTCTTTTCTCCACTTACCCACAGTGATTAAGTCATCCTCCAATTCAATTGCTTGTGTCTAGGCCACACCCAAATCTGTTGGTCTACTTTTGCATAGATGAAATCCAATGTCAGGGGGCATTGAATTTACAAAACAAATTTTGATTCTTTGGGGTAGGCCTTTTCCTAGTAGGGATCTTGTGTATTGATTTATTGTATTTGGCCACATAATCACGCATTGGCTCATGTGTCTCTTTTTTCATTTGTGTCAACTAAGCCAAAAGTGAGTGCTAATCCTCTACACTCTTAAACCTATTTTAAAAAGCTACCTTCATATCATCCCACCCAGTTATGGAGGCTACAGGAAGATGGCTGAACCATTCAGCAGCACCTTTAAACAAAGTTTGAACAAAAATTCTCATAGCCACATCTCTGTGTTGCACCACCAGGACACCACTAGCCACATTATAAGTATTTAAATGTTCATCAATTAAGACCTTCCCATCTCTCGTAAATCATGGTGAAACATCTTTAGCACCTTTAGGTAAATAATGATATGTTAGAAGGTTTAGAGGTTCCACAATGGCACCCCAAGGATTAGCAACCATAATGTTTAAAACAGGGGGAAAGTTGATATTCAATGGTATAGGTATACCTAAAAGGACTAGAGCATGGAATGATGGTGAGGTTATATATTTCTGAGTTGGTTTAGTCTTATTTGTGGATGGTTGAGGTAGGGTTAAATCAAGGGTACCAATAAGTCATTTAAGGTCTTCTAAATCTTGATCTACTAACCCTTGCTTTGCCTAATACCTAGTAAAATGTTTGGAATCTAGAATTTAAGTCTTAAAGCCCTTGGGCTTCTCTATCTACAACTGCGCCTTCTTGAGTTATAGGAAGTCCTCTTAGCCATTTGCCTATTTCTTTTTCTTCCTCAATTACCAACTTGATCTATTGATACTACTAATTGTTGGTTCTTAGTTTTCAGGCTAAAGAGTTGAGATCAGCAATAATGTCTTCTCGAGTGTCTATAAAATGTAAATCAGGCTGCAATACTGGATGGATTTCTTCTTGTCTAGGTATCATATCAACAGGTAACACCATGACTACTCATTTATAAATAAAATTGAAAACTGACCCACTTAGTATCAGCTCCCCAGTAGAGTCACCAAAAATCTCTTAGTTAATAAATTTATCCCCAAAAATAATCAAAGATGATAAATAAAATAAACCTCTACAGCCCTATGGTAAAAATCAATCAATTAACAGTTGGGATTCACCCCAATGGTCAAGTTCCTCAGCATACAGGTGAAGCTCTCTCTTTAACAGTTTTACATTATGCTTTCCTTGAATTAATAAACAAAGTTTCACAGCTAATACTTTTAACCCTAAAGTATCAAAGCTTCAATCATTAGAGTTATAATGAAATACAAATTAGATAAGAATTATTGTTATGAAGAGCTAAGATTCAGCCAAAAGACTGACATCCACAACTAATCTAAAGATAAAATATAGATACTCTAAGTCCTCTTCACAATTTGAACCAAAGTACAACAATATATCACGATAAAAAATGAAATTCCAATAGAAATTGCAATCATATACTTAGATGGACATGTACCAAAGCTGTGATATAAGTATATATTAAATTTCAACCAACATATCAAAATATCTTCAATTCATAAAATCTTTTAAGTATCTAGAAACATTAAGAACTTACTGAAATTAAGATTAGAAAATTTGGCCAACCCTTTTTCTCGGTCATAATAAGCCATATATACCATGAGAAATAAACAATTTTTGGAAGTTTAGAAACTAACTCCGTGAAGGAGTAAAAAGTGAAAGATCATAGTTCAATAGGAAAATTAAGCAATAGAATAAAAAAAATAAAAGATCAATCCTTCTCGATTATCCCGCGGGGAATCTAGGTGTATTGTGTTGTCGTGGCCGATGAAGACTGGGCCTTCAATTTTATCCACTCTAGATGTTCAGCTGGAAACCTAACCACAAGCTAATGGTTGGGGACACCAATGTGCACAATTCTTTTCTTCCATACCTTCTTTTACCTGTGGACTAGCATGAAATTATATGTGTGCAACTGCAAATGATCTTGGCACACAATTAACATAGATTCCATTTCAGCAACATAGGAGAATTCCTTGGGTGTAACCATTTTTATTTTTGTAACCACATTAACTCTATCCTTGAAAGCCTGGTTCATATCTTTTGGCTTCTATAAAGCTTTACCATAATCCTTGAACAAATGCACTTTGATGAATTTGAGGTCATTATTCATTATGCTGGTTAAGGCAGTGAGTTTTTTCATCAACATAGCAGATTCCACAATACCCTATTTTATAACAGAGTTCCTACAGTCCAAATGATCCTATGAAATAAAGAGGATTTCATCTTCAAATCCTGCAATTGGCCTCTCAGACAGGATTTTTATCATCCCATATTTCTTGACCTCTATCATTTGGACCATCACTGCCATCCACTGATTCTTTTCTTTATCGCATTTGATCACCTCTGCATACATTTGACTGAGATCATCTATATATTTACTTCCATGGTCAATGACTGAAACTAACTAGCAGGAATATGCTTCAGTAATTGACTTGTTACACAAAATCTGTTCCTTCATTTGTTGACTATATGGAGATTTAAGATCAAAAGCCAATGGGGTCTATGTTGTTAACACATGATTTGGATGATGAATAGAATAAATGTACTCAGCCATTTGGGAGATTTCTAATTTGATTTCCTTCTTGTCTTTCTCATATTTCCAAGCTCTTGTTACAATTTTATTTGTGGAGGATTTCAGATGTTTAACATCTATTGTAGGAGTCGCAACTCCTAGGTCAACCCTTTCGACCTTGAAATCATCAGCTGTCACTTCATCTAAATTCTTCTCATTTTTAGGAATGGTGATTTCTACAAACCAACATCCAGTCTTAGCATCTATGTCTATCATTCTATCAGTCTTGGGAATTTTAATCTTTACCTCTTTGCCTAAACATCTTCTCACCATGTCATTATCAAGCAGAGAAATGGGTGCAATACTCCTCTTTTTCCTAAAAGAGGATTAGAGCCATGCTGGTGTATCTGATGAATTTTTTAGAGGAGGGTCTGTAACACAACCGAAGAAAAAGATAGAGTGTCATTGGTGTCCTTTTCTTTACTCATTTCTCCATCCCCTTTAATTTTAACCAAATTCATCACGTCCAGAGTCTAATCCTCAATTGGGGTTTTTTCTTCCTCAAAAGAGTCCAATTCTACAACTTCAGGGTTGATTGCAACTTTCTTTAGCCCATTACTTTTGGAATGTGTAGTCCTTACTGAGGTGAGATATTTTTCTCCTAAGGAAACCTTCTTTGTTAAGCTGATCTCCAAATCAATTGTACTTGCAATATCAAGTTTAACAAGAAGGTTAGGAGAAGAGGTTTCATTTTTGGGAAACAAAGTATACTGGGTTTGTACATGAGCTACTGGCTCAAATATCTTTAACTTGCCAAATATTTTCTCCCTTAACCATTTTGTTGTCCTTCTGGTCACATTAAATGTCCCTTGTTGAATATTGTCCTCCTCTTTCCTATTCCAATCTATTTCTGCAATGGGTTCATTCTATACTTTGTTGTTGTAGTCAAAGTTCTTCACTTCATCTTCACGCTCTTTAACTCCTTTAATGCTCATAGGAAGTATCATTCCTATAATTTGACCCAAAGTAAGGTGGGACCATAATCTCCTACGTACCTCAAATTCATCCTCACAATATTCCCAGTAGTCCTCCAATTGAGCTATGTAAGAGAAGCCTTCTACCATACCTAGGTAAGACCTAGAAAAACCCTCACTGTCAAATTTTGGACTTGCAATATACATTTTGAGCTTAAAGATTTTAACCTCTACTACTAAATTGAGGGCATTTGAGATAGAATTACAATAGTAATGTCCTAATTTGATAGGAAAAGTAATTCCTGAAGGTTTCTCTCATTTCAATCTTTTATCTGTAATGGCCAATTGTCTACAAACCTCTGTGAGTACTAGATGATTTAGCACATATCTGGGTAACTTGAAAGGCTCACCCTTGAATCTTCCTACCTTGATGTAGTTAAACCTAAGAAATTGAATAAAGGAACTACCATAGGTTTGAATTATTTGTATGGTTTCATCTGACAGCCTTTTGTGTAAGCTCCCATGTAATTCAAAAACCAAACAATCCAAAAATAGATCATTCACTCCGAGAAAATTATTTGAACAACTCTTTAGCTACAACAGGGGATAGTAATCATAAATTTTAATTCCTAGCATCAAGGTTTCATGAGGTAACTCAAGCCATTGTCTGGAACTAGCTAGAATATAAAACAGAAAAGAAGAAATGTAGAAACCTCTCATACGAACAAATTTGGTGAACCCTTCATGTAATTTCTCAGCAATGAGTTCACCCTAGTCTATGAATTTCTCTCCTTTCATTATCACTTTTATATCAAATAAGATCCAGTCTTCCCAGTGAAAAGTATTTTGATTCCGCTTAACCTTATTTTAAAAAATAACTAAATCTTTTATCTCAGGGATAGGATGCTCATGGGTAAGAGGTTTTGGAAGATGCGATCCACCTCTCTTAGTATCTATAAACCAGGCCTTTGTAATTAAATTTTTGTACTGGTTCTTCTTCTCTATGAAGAATGAATAAGTTGTATCAATAATCCATGCTTCATATTAATCCTTATCTGGAATTCCCATGACTGAAATCACCATTTCCCTATCAATTCTTACTAAAATTTCACAAGAATTAGTACAAATTCACTTCTCATTTCCATCATAGTGATTCATACATTCCATAACTAGCTCTAGGCATGCGGTTACAGTTCAAAACTAGCAGCTTCAATCAAACCACTCTAGCTAGTTTTGTCTGCTATAGAACCTTTCTTGGGATTTCTCAATATTCCAAGAATTTCTTTAATAGTCACATTTAGAAGGGCTATGTCTTCTAACACTGGAAGTAAACTAACTAGACTAGATGAGGACTTCAACTTAGGAAAAGAAGGCCTATTATACTTCATTTTATTTAACAATTAAAATTCCCGAACTAGAAGACAAGGAATTCGAGAAGAAACTTGAAAACTTCCTATTCCTCAACAGACTGCTTAAGCTAGAACTTTAGAGTTTGATGACTCAACAAAATTCATGAAACTGTCAATGTTGTGACCTTGAAATTACCTGCATCTCTCTGGCTCTATGACGATGAAAGAAATTAGGACTAAATGAGAAAAATAAATACAACCTTCATTTATAAAGGCAAAAGATCTGTCTGGATTCACAGAACGCGTAAAATTTCATTTCATCTACGCGAACTAAATGTCAAAGTGACATTATTTTGACATCTCATTAATTAAATGTCATTTCACACCCTCTGAGTTTACACAATAATGATTAATTCTCCCAGAAAAAAAGGTACGGTTGATTACATTTTGAAATTATCTAGCTTATTCTCTATTTGTACCATCCTTACCTTTATTTATTATGAAATCTACTGCAGATCCGAAATGAAAATATTTAGATTTGAACTTTTGAAATGGAACTTTGAAAGTTTAATTGAAAATTTAAATGAAAAAAATAGACTTGACCAGTGACACGACGACTTCTTAAATTGATAACAAAGACTCATCTTCTGCTTGCACTTGTATAATTTAAACTTTTAAAGTTCAAATTAAAGTTCAAATTGAGGAAAACCACCTAAATCAAAGCTAGGTGGAACGAAGCCGCAACAATGCTAGATGTGCAAGCCTAATTTGAACATGGTAAATTGAAATTTTGAAAGTTCAAAATTAATTTCAAAACCGAAACCTCATAACAAAGAGGAGAAACAAACATAAATAACATAGGTGACATAAAAATAAAACTAGTGTAACACTGTCCTTCTTGACTTTGCAATCCTAAATTCAATAGATATGGTTGTATGTATTTATGTTTGTAGTTGATAGTTTTAGATCTTTAATATTACGGTTGTAATATTGGTGAATATGGTTGAACACCATAATGCCACCTCTATTACATTTATCTATATAATGGATGTCTTGCCTCTTATTTCTCTAAGGTAATTTGGGGCTTTTGCATATTTCTTTGTTTTGTGATCAGCAGATCATTAATTGATTGATTCAATTACCTTCATCAGGTATCAAAACAAGGTTAAGAGTTTGGAAATTATAAGAAAAATAGTTTTGCAATGAGAAGATGTAGCTATAGTTGCAGTAGACAAAGATCGTATGATTTACAGAGAACTGCTAGTCACAAGATCTACAAGATCAAATCTTCCATTGTTTTATGAGATCTGGAAATACCTAGTGCAAATAAATTAGTCATTTTTTTATAGAGTAGATTCCAATGTGCAAAGGTGTCATTGTAGTTCTTTTATGTGCTCTAGATAAGTCATCATAGAAATATAAGCTGCCAATCACAAATGAATAATTATTATGGAGAAAGAAAGCCTTAATTTTTTTTTCTAGACGAGCGACGTGTGAAGGGGGCCATAAACTTGGAGAGAAGAGAGTTTTATTTTAACTGAATTTTTCTCCTCATAATTTCAACGTAGGAGTTAGAATCTTTTTTTGTTTTAAACCTTTTTCTTATTAATTGAATTTCCCTTATTCTAATTTCAACTTAGAAGTTAGAATATAGATATTTTCAAAAGGTTTAGCTATCTAGGTTGTTTTTATTTAAAAGTAGTGATTATTAAAAAACTTTGAGCAATAGAAGGCAATGCTATATTGGAATTTCTATTAGAGAAGTTATTAGTTGATTTTTTTTTTAAAGTGAGAAATAAATGTTTTGTATCTAACTGCTTTATCAGTTGCAACCGACACTTATTTTCAAAAAATAATAATAAAAATATAGATTTTTTTGTGTGTGGGTCCCAACTGAAGGGACGAGGAGGGTATTCATTTGCAGAGATATGGCATTAATTTTGTGCTGAGCATTTTGGTCCTTGTGCATATTTTATGGAAAATATGGCAGGCAATGTAATGTCTAATGTATTGATTCTCATCTTTGAAGAAGACAATTTTACATATCGGTTTAGTAGAATACAAACCCTACTCAAATCTAAGGATTTGTGCAATATTTTTCACCATGGCTATGTCGAGATAGGAAATGAAAATGCATTAACTAACCAACAAAAAAAGAATACAAAGAAAATATAAAGAAAGATAATAAAGCTTTATTCTTGATTTTGGGTGCATTCACTCAAGCTATCTTTCCTAGGATAAGTGGTGCCATTCATTCTAAGAAAGCATGGAAAATATTTAGTAAGTCATATCAAGGTACACAAAGTTCTAAATTGTAAACAATGAGAAAATACTTTTAAAATGACTACTCACGAATCTGTCAATGAATTTCTAACAAAGGTAGAAGGTGTAGTGAGTTAGAGGAAAGTACTAGGTGAAGATGTAGATGACAAGCATGCCATTGAAAATATTTTGGGAAGCTTTATTAAAAAATTTGAAGGTGTGGTTTCTACAATTGAGATATCTAAGGATCTCTTAGGCATGCAGATCGATGAATTAAGTGGAATTTTGTTAACTACTGAAGAAAGAAAGAAAAGTAATGAAGAAATCTTAGAGAAAGCATTTTCCTCTAAATAAAATATAAGAGGAAAAACAAACACATTCTTCAAGAGTCATAGTAAATATGATGATAACAATAAGAATGAATAGAAAGGTGAATCTAAAAATTTTAGAGGAAGAGGAAATTATTCCAGAGGAAGAAGTAGAAACTTTAAAGTAGATGGAAGAGGAAGAGGAAGAGGTAGAAGTAATTGGGGAGATAATAGTAAAATTAATGTCCAAATATTTCATTGCAATAAGTTTGGACATTATGCTTCAGAATTTTGGAGTAAACAAGGTAAAATAGAAAAGATAAGTGCTCACTATTGAAGATAAGAAGGATTTGTTCATTTATTGCTTCAATACAAATGTCAGTGAAAATAATGTATTGTGTATAAACTTAGGATGTTATTCACATATGAAATTTAATGAGCATCTATTTTTGAATTTGGATCAAAAGCATCAAAGTACTGTAGTACTAGGAGATAATAATTCTTGGCAAAGCAAAGGTAAGGGTATCATTGCAGCTACAATAAAATATGGTGAAGTGAAGCATATCAATGAAGCATTATTGGTTCTAGTACTCAAAAATAATTTTTTTTTCTGTTGGGAAAATGTTAGAGAAAAATTGTCAAGTGAATTTTGATAAAAATGAGTGCATAATAAGAGATAAAACAAAAAGAAATGCAATTGCTACAAGAGGAAAAATAACATGTGATTGGATGTTTCCTATTTATTTCACTCATGAAAACCAAGCACTAAGGTCTAGTAAAATCAATGAAATTAAGATTTGGCACAAGAGATATGGTCACCTCAATTTTAATTGTTTGACTATACTCAAAATATTAAAAATGGTTGAAGCTCTACCATTTATTGAAGACGCAAAAGAAGTGTGTGAAAATTGTATTTTTGGAAAACAACAAAGGATGTAATTTCCTGTTCGAAAATCCAATAGAGAAAAACAACATCTTGAGATAATCCATATAGATTTGTGTAATCCTATGGAAACTTGGGTGCATTGTTTGGTTTCAAAATATTAGTATTTGAAAAAAATTAGAGTTCAAGAGTTTGGTTGAAAAACAAAGTGGTAAGTATATCAAAGTAATAAGGTTAGACAATAGAGGTGAGTACAAGTCAAATCCGTTTATAGTTTTTTGCAAAAATCATGGAATCAAGAGAGAGTTCACTACTTCCTACACTCCACAGAAAAATGGAGTTGTTGAAAGGAAGAATAGGATAATTATTGAGATGGAAATAAGTATGTTGAAAGAGAAAAATTTGGATAATTTTTTTTGGGCAGAAGCAGTATACACAACCATGTATCTTCTAAATAGAAGTCCTACAAAAGTGGTTAAAGGAATGTCTCTTAAACAAGGATGGTCTATGGTAAAGCCGAGTGTTGACTTCATATTATTTGTGTGTGTTGCTTATGCATGCATAACAAAATAAAAAAATTCTAAATTAGATGATAAAGGCCTAAAATGCATTTTTATTGCTTATGAAACTAAAAATAAAACATATAGGTTGTATGATGTAGTAGCAAAAAATCTTGTGATAAGTAGAGATGTGGTATTAAATGAACTAGTAGTACATACCCAAGAAAATGAAACAAATGGAAAAGAGATAGTAATTGATGAGATTGAAGAGGAGAAAGAAGAAGATGTACCTGACTCATCTAGTACATGAGAAACAAAATATAAAAAATATCAAAGAAGGACAAAAAATAATCATCCATCAAATTTTATGTGGGATTCAAATTTAAAAAAAATGGCAACAAAGTCACAACTAAAAGTGAATTTTGCATTGATGACTCAAATAATGGAAAATAAGGAGCCACAAACATTTGATCAAGCTCAAGAAAAATAAGAGTGGATTAAAGAAATGAACAATGAAATAAACACAACTGAAAAGAATGACACATGGGATTTGGTTCAATTACCTCATGGTAAGGAAGTTATTGGTACAAGATGGGTGTACAAAAAAAAGTATAAATCTAATGGAAACATTGATAAGCATAAGGCTAGATTGGTAACCAAATGGTACACTCAACATGAAGATATTGATTATACTGAGATATTTGCACATGTAGTACGAATGGATACTATCAAATTGATTTTGGCATTGAAAGCTCAACATAGTTGGATAGTTTATCAAATGGATGTAAAGAGTTCTTTCTTGATTAGATAGATTGATGAGGAAGTGTATGTTTCATAGCCTAAAGGTTTTGAAATACGTTCTAAAGAATATTATGTTTGCAAATTAAAGAAGAACTTGTATGGTCTCAAACAAGCACCAAGAGCATGGTATTCAAGGATAGAATCATACCTATAGCAGAAAGGTTTTTCAAGAAGTTAATTTATCCAAATTTCGATATCAAAAGCTTAGCTAAATATAGTTTTATCTTATTTCTCTTTGTCGATGATCTTATCTACAAAGGGAATAATTTGGCTTTATTTTCATAGTTTAGGAAATCCATGGTTGTTGAGTTTGAAATGACATATTTGGGACCAATGCACTAATTTCTTGGTATAGAAGCGTGGAAAAATAAAGATGAAATATTTATGTCTCAGAAAAATATGCTATAGATATCCTACAAAAATTTCAGATGCAGAGTTGCAAACCAGTTGCAAAACCTATTGACGTTTGAATTAAATTGTCTACTTTTGATGTGTCGTATCCATTGTGATGACCTAATGGAAAGACATGTTGTCAATTAGTGCCAAAATACAAGTTAGTAATCACAGAGTTGACCGAGCCAGCAGTGTAACCCACATAGTTACATTTGTTAGAGTAGTTATATGTTAGCTAATAATTAAATCATTTAATTATTAGTTTATCATACTCTAGGCTTAAGTTTCTCTTAGGCGCTTTATAATTCTTTAGGGTTTTAGCCTTTAGGGTTTCGTGTTTCCTTTTATAAGGATTCACTTCTTTCATTTCAGTATAGAGATTGTAATCATTTTATTGTTGTTAATAGAAGTCTTATTCTTGCAACATGGGTTTCAACTCTCTGGCTTTTTGGCTGCCATAGCTCTCTTTCTCTTCTGTCTTGCTTCTTCTCGTGACAGTGTTTGCATGCAGGTTTTTTGGGAAGATTTGCAGTTCAACAAATCTAACATGGTATCAGAGCTCGCCTGCAGCTGGCTATTCGAGTTTTCTTTGAAGCGTTTGAGGGTTTGAAGTTTGCCAGGCTTTTTCTGGCATTTTTGTGTGGATTTACGGGCAAAATTTATTTATGGTCACTTTGGGCCCAAACGGACACTACCATTGCGTCCAGAAGGCCCAAAAACCCTAGAATCCATATAAAGTTTGTCCATTTTGGACACCGGGGCCTCTGGAGAATTTATTTTCAGCCTCCCAAGGCCGTACGGGCACGAAAATCGAAAAAAAATTAAAAAAAACCTATGTTTTTTTAATGTTTTTTGTTATTTTAACAGCGTGCACAGTGTATTTA
>MU223265.1:1289473-1308983 GCA_018584345.1 Thuja plicata
TCCACGTGGTCGGGTGGTAGTGATTCTTATTACCATTGAGATCCGACGGTTCTTCTTCTTGCTTGGATGATCCTTGTTGCAGTTATATCTTCTGATTCTTTTGGAGACTTGTACAGTTTCATGAGTTATATAATATGTATTCACCATGTTTATCTTAGGAGGTTTTGATCTTATCATATCAGTTGTAATCTTGTAATAGTGTATCGGATGTGATACCTGTATTAGTTGTTGTATCATACTTATAACAGAGTGATTACTACATACCCTGTGACATGTGCAGAGGATGTGAGTTATGAGATGTATATTATTGGATTCATTTGATGTATCCTTTGTGTTAGTTCTTTATAGATGTTATTCGTAGATTATCTTGCTTAAGTGATTCTACATCAAGGAACCCTCGAGGATTGTTATATGTGTATGAGTTGTTCTTATGTATGTCGGGTATCTCATTGCTTCTGCATTGTCATCATTATTGTTTGTAAACATTTAAAAAAAATAAAAAATTATCCTGTTAACTTAGTGTCAAGTTTAGGTTAGTTCTCTTGGGTTCCCTGGCGGGGCATTACAAATCAAGGTTTTCCCGTAATCATATCAAGTGTTATGTGATCTTGTGTTATGCTTCATTGGATGTATATTTGATTTATGTTTAAGTTGCTGATTTTGAATAAATAGATAAACATTGATTCACCCCCCCTCTCAGTGTTTCCAAGAATTGGTATCAGAGCTTGGTCCTTAGAGAGAAAAGTCTAACCACTTGAGGAGATCATGGATTCAGCAGAAGTCAAACATTTGAAAAAGAATCTTGAAGCAGTCCTTTAAGATCCAAACAAATATGAGAAAGAAAATGAAGAAATCAAACTAAAATTTGATGGCTCACAAATGCTTATCAAGAAACTAAGGAAAGAACTAAAAGATTTTTCCACCAATGATTTCAAACTGAATGAAGAGAACAAGTCTCTGGAAGATAAGATAGAAGAATTGAATGATCAGTTAACTAATAGATTAATAGCTATTGAAGAGAAGAACAAAGAAAACAAACTTTTGGATGAAGAACTCATGCAAGCCAATATGAGAATCTTGGATTTGGAAAATATCAAGAACAAAATTGAATTTGAACTATCAGGAGCAAAAGATAAGATTGATAAACTACACACAAGCTTTGATCTGATTCAATCACAGCTCTATAAAAAAAAGCTAAAAGGTCACACCACTGGTATGGGATACATTTTAGCTCAAATTGAGATCAACTCATCATAAGAAAGAAAGAAAGCTCTAGTTACAAAATATTCATAAGAAAAGAAAACTGAAAAATCATAAAGAGACTAAAGCAGAAGATAATCACAAGGCAGTCAACCATACTTGTTATGCCTATAACAAGAATGGACACTTGGCAATAGATTGTAAGAATGTAAGACCCTTTAATGGTTACTGTTACTCCTATAATAAATTTGGTCTTAGGGATATTCATTGCAGAATAAATCAAAGAAATCAGCCACAACTGAACCAAAGTAATCAAACTCAATTCAATTAGAGAAATCAAAGAAACTTGCAGAACATTACATGTCAGATATGTAACTACAATGGACACACAACAAAATAATGTAGCATGATGAATAGAAACACTAGACCTCCTATCATCTATCACTCATGTGGAAAACCTGGACACATCTCAAGGTATTGCAGATCAAGAACAAAAGGACAAGAGAATCCCAAGAAGTCCTTGTTTGAAGAATCAAGAGAAGTCAAGTTTGTGGAAGCCAAAGCTAACTCATATAAAATATGGCTTGAAGTAAAGAAGGGCATTGAAGAGAACAAGGTAGGAGATGCATCCTCAGTGGACGCACCTTCTACTTCTGAATAGTTGACCGTCATGGTCTTAGGGGGAGCTATTCTAGCTCTGAACCCTTGCATGGCTGGTATACTCACCTCTGAGTATGCACCTATAGATTCATGCATGAAATCAAGAATTGAGGTTTTATGCATTCATGCATAGCCTTTACTTCGTTCAAAACAAATTTTGAAATTCTCTATGTAAACCGCTTTATGACAACAAGAATTAAATGCAATTGATCTTTATATAACTTGGAAAAAGATCTTAAAACCTTACTTTGCATTTGAGCTTGAAGCATTCAGAAAGTAGATAGGAATTGAGCATCAAAGCACTAAAGCTTGGAAGTTTAGTTGGTTTATGAATGGATTAAATTTGGAATGGAACCCTAGTAGTCGCGTCATTTCAGAATCATCGTGAAACCCAATTTAACCTAGTTACAAGTAAGTATGGCCACTCCTATTGTATTTGACATTGCTGAGAGGAAGAGATTTGTTTTTAAGAAGCATCCATTCAAATCCATACTAGATGATGTCGAAGGAGCATTCTATAGGACTCCACTTGGAGTCGTACATGTAGAATATATATGCACATATTTTTACTGTAAAAAGGAAACAATTGGAGACAACAACATTGAATCTATCATGGGTTCTATGATGAAACCAAATTATACATTCAAGGATGAATACGTGCATCTCATTGATAACCCTATCTTTGAGTATTCCAATGTGCACAAGTTTTATGAGTCAGAATGGGTGAAGATACTATTGAGCAGGATACATGATGATCTATACTGGATAGGCGAGGTTCCTCTCCACATCACTGCTGATCTGATTCACATCACTGCTGATCTAATTCATGAGATGACTGGACTACCCAACATTGGAATAGTTCTTTCAACTGGCAAAGATGTTAAGAAACAAGTTGATCAAGCATGCTTATCGAGGAGTAATAGGGGCGGTATGATAGTTGATCCTATCAAGGAAGATGACATAAATCTAGTTACCATGATTCTAGTTTATAATTTCCAGCATGCAAGCAGACTAGATGGTGTATCTGCAATCACTATCATAGCAGTAGTAAAAATGGTGAAAGACAATACTCAGTACAACCTATGTGAGATATTGCATTCTCAATTGATTGACAACATCTGAGCTATCAAGCATGACAAGAGCAAGATATTTAGGTTTGGTTCACTGATCATATATCTCTACTTCCACATAGTACGAAAGGCTGAAAATCTCTACCTAGACAGAAGCAAACCCACTATGTCATAGATTTCACTAAAATCCACATCAGAGAGTAGTGTGAAGGATTCTATGGACATGAACATCAAGACATTCAGGATCATGATACAGAAGAGGTTCAGGATACCTAAGAAAATAGTTTAAAAGTACAAACACACCATATGCTTCATGGTGGAGACTTATTGTACTTGCATGGAGGCAGTTGAGCCTAGGATGAAATGGATTCACCCTCTTGGTTATGAAGTCAAAGAACATGTTTTGTAAGGTTATGCTCAAGTCCTCTTATCTGCGCCCAAGGATCCCAATGAATCTAGATGGGGTACTTATAGAGAAAAGACAAATCAAGTTGATTCTATCTTATACAGCGCTGAGAACAAAAGGAAGGCATCAAGGATTACCTCAAATATCCTAAAAGTTCATGGTGTTACACAAGAAGATCTTGACAAAGCTAGAGAAGCTAAGATAACCAAAGAAATTGAGAAGAATCCCACATAAGTAGAAATAGAAAAGATTGATGATATGCCCAAGAAGAAGAAGAAATCAAATGAAGATACATCTGCGCCATCAACCACCATTGATCTGGATGCATCTCCACCATCAGTACCTAGAAAGAAGTCTAGAGGAAGGAAGCAAGTGTCCACTAGTCATCCATCCTCAAGAACCACAAGGAGCAAGGTAAAGAACACTCAAGCTCCTCCTGAGGTAGGTTTCAGACCTAGTCTTAATGTCTTAAGGAACAAAATTTTCAATGAAGGAATACTAGAGTCTCTAAAAAATATATGTGACAAATATCAAGAGATAGACAAATCAGAGATTCATTCTATGATCATCTCTCATATGATTAAGTTCAAAAGGTCTGTATTGGAACTTAAGACTGTCATACTAGACAAGGTATGGAATATACTTGATATGTTAAAGAGGCAAGCAATTGAAGAGGATATGAGGATAAGAGAAGAAACATTGGATAGTCTTCTCCCAGTGTGCTTGCATGATGAGAACGTCATTTTGTTGGATTTAGTAAAACTGCACCTAAGAACCAAAAAAAGAATACTTCACATCATGAACAAGGAGTATGATCTGGTCGGTGAAGAGACTCATAAGGAATTTGAGCGGGTATTTCTGGATAGACATATGTATCCATCAACAGTGCCTATATCTAATGCAACTCTAGTTCCTCCCAAACAGGTTGCAGAACTAGTAATTCTGAATGCACCTAAGACAGGTCCATAGGTTACAGTTGCTTCAGTCTCAATAGCCTATGATACACCAAAATATTTAGGGGATACTATTGTGACTGATGATATCAAGATATCTATGCAAACTTCTGATAATGATATGGATAAAGTTGAAAAAGCATTTGTGAACTCGGAAGAGACAGAGAAGGCATGCATTGATGATACATCTTTGCAACAAGATAAAGTTCCCTCTATAAATTCAACAGATTTAAACAAAGAGGAAGATAATCAAAACAATGAAATACCAGTCATGGAGATCCCAGTTAAAAGTGAGTGTTTGGAAACTATTTAGAATACCATATTCACACCATCCATTCGACCATCTACCTCATTGTTGTCAAGTTTAAATCCTGACTTAGCAAGTTTGGATTCTTGGGGAGAAGAAGACCTGATTAAGATCAATTTCCTAGCCATGGAAAAGGCCAAAGAGAAATAGGTTATGAGGAATCCTCTCTTCCTAGAATCAGTAAACATTCTAAATGACCTTGTACCTGCAGACAAGAAAGTAGCAAAAATCCAGTCAGTTGATGATGTAGACATTACACTAATAATCTTCAAAGCACATTTTACAAGTTTAGTAGACTCAGCTACTAGAATTGCAGAAGATGAGTACAAAAAGGAAAGGTTGAATGAGCTAGTAAAGAACTTTACCTTAGACTTAAAATCATTGAAGATTTTTTAGTCTATGTTAAAAGAGTTGGTAGCTAAAGGTAGAAATGTAATAGCCAACTGCATGGACAGGGTAAAATTGACCTCTGAACATATCATGAAGATAGAGGAAGAAGATATATTGGTTGACAGTGTCAGGAAATCATTCGAGACATCCACACAAGACATGAACATCTGCAACAACATCTATCAGGGTCATCTTGACAAGATAGAAAAAGCCAAAATGGATATCAATAAGATAAGGACTTGACAGACTTAGTTGAGAAATGCACTTGTGCCCTCCTTAGCAGTTCTGGATGAGAAAATCAAATAGATTGATTCCACCATCACCACATATGATCAAGGTCCCTGCATGGACCTAATAAAAGTGGAGAAGCTCACTTATTCTCTATGTGCCCATCTCTAGACAGTTGATGCAATGAAGGCATTCTGGCAGCAAGAGATAAAGAATCTTCAGGTTGTATATCCAGATGTATATATGGAGTATGTATATATTACAATTTTGACACCTTTGTCATTAATTTCAAAGGGGGAGTAATATACAAGGAATATGTGTAGTATATATTATAAAGTATAATGATATACAATTTTTGGGTGTTAGTCAATTTTGAGTAACTTGACAACATTCCTTTGTTGCCATTAATGACAAAGGGGAAGATTATTGGCAAGTTGACTCCTAGGGAGTATATGGCTTATTTTGTGTTTTCATTATGGCAACAAAGTCATATGAAGTTTTTTATAGTAAACTATGAAGTGAAAATTGACTAAGTGTAGAAGATAGAACATAACAGTGACTTGCAGTCGATCAGGGCATCAATGCACATGCGTACGATCACCTAAGGATATGCACACTCAGAATTAGGCTATATGGTATGTTATTATGCTTACCCTATAAACACATGGTATGGAATGGTAGTATAGAAAAAGTACAGAAAGAACAAGTTCACCAGCAGTCTAGAATATAGAGTATGAAGCCAACTTCATTGTTTTGATTAGTGTGTAATCTTTTCTTATGTAAAGGCTAAGCGCCTATTGTAATAAGTTTTTAAGCATGTATTAAACATTTTTGTAAACACACTTAAGTCAATTTGTTTGGAAGCGTTGTGTATTATGTTTTTGGTCTGGCTAAGGTCTTGTTTGTAGTTGCATCCATTCAGGCGAAAATATATATATGTAATGCAAAAATACATTTGGAGAGTCATCAAAATAGCCAGAGAAAATGTATAGCAGAGAAGTATGAAGATATCATTATGAGAGAGATCCCTTAAAGAAGTTAAGATTATAAGCATGTAACTGGAACTGATTCTATTCTCAAGGAGGCTGTAGCCTTCTTTCTCTTTGAGTAGTGAGCTCTAGGAAAGTGAGTCCTCACCCCTAACAGGGTTAATTGTAAAAGACTCTTAAAAGGGTCAGACCCTTAACTAGGTCATTGTATTCATATTATAAAGACTACTTCTAACAGGGAAAAGGAACTTTAACAGGTTCATTATACTAGTACAATATTTGTGGGTACTAATTCCCATCGGGGTTTTCCTCTAATCAAGGTTTCCCCGTAATCATATCAAGTGTTATGTGATCTTGTGTTATTCTTCATTGGATGTATGTTTGATTTATGTTTAATTTGCTCAATTTCAATAAATAGATAAACATTGATTCACCCCCCTCTCAGTGTTTCCAACACCTCCAAAGTTTAAGCTTCATCCAGCAATTATAGAGGAGATATATCTGATGGGAGCTCATTTCCTAATTCCTCTGAGGGTACTGTTGATTAATGAAATACGAGCCTTCTATCATTGAAAAATTCAATAGATAGGGACATTGGAAATGAATAAAACATATGAGAAACTCTTTGAATCCAAGAATCTAAAGCCATAACATAAACACCTCAAAGTCAAGGGTTTGAATCACATCATGCATATTCCATAGAACTTTCAAATTAAGTGGATTACATTTTTTCTGAGCCATGTCCATGACATGCATCTATGGCTCAAGCAACTAGTGAATATTACCAAGACAATGGTACACCGTGTTATAGGGTATCCTATGCTTGACAAGTCAAAAGCTACCAAACCCCTACCTGGGATGACCTAACTAAGAAGACTCTTGTTGAATGGGATGAAAGAGACATGAGATTAAATGGAGTTACAGACATGGAATTGAAGTTTGGGATTCATGTAATTTCTCACAAAATATATAGTTATAGCTAACCAAACAATGTACCATGTGAGGATGTGGACTTGGAATACAAGGTGGTCAAGAACAACCTTTCATTCGACCTTGCCGAGTTGCAGCTCATCCAATTGAGAAAGAACATGGAAAGCATCCAGGCATCAAAGACCAATCCATGTAAGTTTGGTTCACTTCTGGTCTGCATATTATTTTATATTCAAAAGTTTTTCCCTTCCAAAGGCACAGTTGTTTGGAAGAAGGAAAGACACATAGTGTATAAGATAAATGATTTCATAGCAGAATTAGGAGACAATTTTGAGAGCATCATGGATGCATATTTTGAGGAGTTCAAACAGAAGATGCATAATAGGTATAGAATTCCTAAACAATTAGTTGAAGACTAAAAAGATGATGTTTTCTTCCTAGTTGACTGTGATAAAGTATACATCCCGGCAGTAAAAGCTAGGGTTGCATGGGTGAAACCTGTTGCATATGAGGTTAACATAGATGAGACCAAATAAATCATTAAGGCTCTTGTGAATGAGTATGTTGATCCGAAAGCACCATACTTTAATACCTATGAAGAAGCCAAGAGTAGAATTTCATTGGAAATTGAGATTCCTAAGATTTTGAAAAGAGGAAAGAAGAGGTTAGAGGAGTTTGGAAAGAAATATGACAAAACTTTAGTGTCTCCCCCTTCTATCTCTGAAAGCAAAGAAGATGAAGTTAAGATAGAAGATGATGAACCTAAAAAGGAAGTGGAAGAGATAGAAACTGAACCTCTGAAGAAGAAGAAGAAGAAGAAGAAGGAGGAGGAGGAGGAGGAGGTAACCCAAAAGTAGAAATCAAAGATCTCTACCCCTGTCATGACTAAAAGAAGATCTAGAAGGAAACTCATATTTCTTAAGGAAGATGAAGAAGAAGATACAAACATATTTAAGAAACCCCCACCTACTTTTGAGAAGGAAATTGAGTAAACTAAGAGAAGGTTGTGTTAGGAGCTCTCTAAAATCATTGAAATATGATTCCAGAACTAAGGATGAATAGAAGCATATTGAGGAAGAAGTTGTAGAGAAAATGACAAGATAGAAGTATGATCCATCTGAATTGAAGAGTCATATGACTGAAGATCTATGCAAACCAATATTTGTACCCTGGAGCAATGTAGTCTGAACAAAAAAGGATATTAGAGAACAAACCTTGAGGCAAGTCATGCGTACTATGACAAATACAGAAGTTAAAGAGGCCATGACTAAATATGAAAACAATCACACTCCAAGGTTCAGGACCTTTCACATATTGAACAAGAAGTTATAGGATGTTGTGCAGGCCGAAATAAAGATATGGAAGACAGTCTTGGTAATCAAGGGAAAAGATAAGGTAAAGGTACCAATTACAGACCCCAAGGTAAAGACTTATGATGTTGAATTACCTGAGGTGGAAACTATTGAAGAATCCAAGGAAAAATAGATTGCAGTATAAGTGATGGCATCCCTACCCCAATCACCTATATAGATCATCCTATCTCTGAGCAAGGATAAGACTACAAAACCTCCATCTGGACTAGTAGGAACTGAGCATCAGGCTCCACCTACTACTGGGCTAAGCCTAACCGAGTCACAAAAAGTTAATGTGAATGTTCCTTCAGTGAGCATTGATGCTACAGTTGGTGCATAAAATGTCAATGACCTATTCTAATTGAATACTAAGGAGAAAAAATGAGGAAGGAAAAGATGAGGATGATAGTGGAAAAGGTAAGGAATTTGTTCCTTCACCCAATTCCAAGGACAATGGAAAAGGGAAGGAAACAAATACTGATGATATTGATCTTAAGATAGATATTGTGATTCCAAATTGGGATCTATCCAAGTTGACAGTAGAGAAGATAGATATACTAGGGGAGCTATGGAAGAAAAGAGCTGCACAAAAAAAGCTTTGAGCAGAAAAGAGGAGAAACAGAGTGCTAGAGGACATAAAAGGTATATTTGTAGATGCACTAGAAGTAAAAGTAAATGAGAGTGATTCTATTATGGATAAAATTGTAGACATTGTCCACAAGTTCAATAAATATTTAAGTGGTCAAGAAAAACTATTGCAGAAGGCAGAAAGGAAGTTTGAGAACAAAGTTCTAGAGAATGTTGCAAGTAAAATTGCAATTGATCAAGTAAGGCTAAACTCTCTTATTAGCTCTCTAGAAATTATTCTTAATAATGTTGATTCATTATTTGTAACATTGATTGATGCTTCCAACTTTACCATGGAAATGAAAACTAAGCTGACAAAGATAGATACAGATTTGAAGGATAGTGCAAACCAGTTGGCACTTAACCCGAGTTTGACTTCAGCACACTTTGTGAAGATCAAGTATCTGACAGACATGTGGGTAGAATTACTAAGGGAAGAAGAAAGGAAAAGAGAATCTCTTATAGCTATGTAGAGCCAACTCCTTCCACACATGGATGTAATGTAGAAGCATATAGCTCATGCCAAGACACTCATACATGAAAACAAAATTTCAGTTGCTAAGCTTATGATGGAGCTGTCAGCAGAGATATAGATTGAATTGCACATCCTCAAGGTGTTGCAAGATAATTGGCACAACACTTTGTCTTAGATTTTGAAGGTACATAGTGATTTACTATCCTATTTTGGTATTACCATATAGGTATATATTTTTGGCATTTGTGTCAAAAACAAGGGGAAAGTCATTGTATATACATATAATACATATAAGGAAATAAATGTACATAAGAGAAGAGAAGAAGAGATATACAATATAAAATTTACAAATCCAATTTTGAAAAATAAAAAAATAGAGTCAATTGTAACCGAGTCACAGAGCTGTTGTCAAAACCTGAGCAAGTACCCAAACATATAGTAAGGGGGAGTTTTTACTCAGAAGTTTGAGCAGTTTTTGAACATGATAAGTGTTTTTGGTCACTAATAGCAAAGGGGGAGATTGATGACCTTATGGCAAGACATGTTTTCAATTAGTGCCAAAACACTTAGTCATCACAAAGTTGACCGAGACAGTAGTGCAACCTGAGCAGTTACATTGTAACCCGAGAAGTGTCAGTGTTGACTGAGCAGACAATGGTAATCGGTATTACCTGAGTAATCAAATATGACCCGAGTACACATAGTAGCCAAAGTGCTAGAGTTTACTATGTTTCCCGAGTGACATCATATTGCCCAAGTGCCAGTTTATCACCCGAGTGGATCACTGGACCCGAGTAACAGTTTTGGGTTGACTTAGCTTATATTGTTTGATAACAATTTATCTTATGGAAGCTGACTTATAGAAGTATTTGATTTGGATAAGGTATAAGTATAAGGTATTTTTTTAATCCAAATATGTGTGTAGAAATGGGAATGCGAATATGAAGTGAAAGATCAATTAAGAGGCTACATTAGTATAAGAGACAATAGAGACTCATCCATCAAAGTCAGGTGATTAGTTTTTATATAATTGGATCTTATTGAACAAATCAGAGTTGCATAGAAGATCATCTACTGGTTCATCCTGATAGGTGCATCAACAAAATCCTCTAACAAGGTGGACTTAACAGTCCTTTACAAATATCCTAATAGAGTTGCATACTGAATTGTATTGTACTAAATCCTTTAACAAGGTGGATCTAACAGTCTTTATTGCTCCTAATAGGGCAAACCATTAGAAGTGGTCAATTGTAAGCTTTCACGGGCTAAATTTGTACTGCAGTAAGAAATCTTATGGGTACCATCCCCACCCCAGTTTTACTTTCTATTTGGAAGGTTTCTAGGTAACCAAATATTGTGTCAAGTGTTGTAGATGTTTATTACTTTTCTATTTCATGCATGCAATCAGATTAGATAATCTAATAAAGGATTAAAGAGATTAATTTTTATTGGTTCCGTATTCACCCCCCACCCATCTCAGTCACCTAGCCTCAACATATTTCCAACATATTGAACCGCACTCTATATACACAACTTATTGGAAGCTTGATCTACTTAACTACTACTTGTCCAAATATCACATATGTTGTGAGTTTGGTCTCTATGGTCATACCATAACCTAAGGAAACTCATTGGTGTGTAGCTAAGAGGATTTTTAGATATGTCAGAGAGACATTGAGTTATGGTATCAAATTTGAGTATTCGGAGGATAATATATTGGTTGGGTATACAGAATCTAATTGGGTAGGCTATACAGATGATCGAAAGTCTACATTCAGTTATACTTTTAGCCTTGGTTCTTCCATATTATCTTGGAAGTCCAAGAAACAACCAAAACTATCACTTTCTATAGCAGAGGTAGAATACAAAGCTGCAACATCATCAGCTTGTCACATAGTATGGTTGAGAAGACTATTAGAAGACTTAAACCAAATTCTGAATGAACCTACATTTTTGTATTGTGACAACAAGAGTGTTATTCAAATGAAAAATAATCGAGTATTTCATAGTAGAACAAAACATATTGAGTTACAACACCACTACATTAGGGAATTGGTTCAACAAGGCTTGATTGAAATTTTGTATTGCAATATAAAAGATCAGATAACAGATATCTTCACAAAGGCTCAAGCTCATGAAAGGTTGCAGAAGCTCATAGATTTACTTCATGCTCTTTTTAATGGTCATTATGGGGGAGAATGACAACACTAATTCCCATTGGAAGTCTTTCTTTACTTTGGGACAGCCTCCTTTCTAGACTACATGCAATCATTTTTGACTTTACAACCCCGTATTCAATATATGGTTGTATGTATTTATGTTTGTAGTTGATTGTCGTAGATATTTAATATTATGGTTATAATATTTTTGAATATGGTTGAACACCATAATTTCACCTCTCTTTCAATTTTCTATATAATGGATGCCCTACCTCTTATTTCTCTAAGACAATTTGGGGCTTTTGCATATTTCTTTGTTTTGTGATCATCAGATAACTAATTGATTGATTCAGTTGCCTTCATAAATATCACACACTAAATGTTGACCGCTTGTGTGTGAATGATATGGGCTCACTCTTTTCCAAGCACCCATTCCATCCATGCACATTTTTGTGAGTGTTCAGTGGAAGCTGCCGTCAGCATCCGTTCCTATTGCTAGATTCAGCGTCTATATGCATTCAACCCGTAGTCATTGTTAAGTTTGAATTCGGCCTTTTCCCACTAAACATCAAGTGGATATTGTGTGATGGCATAATACATTGTTAATTCAAATTTTTACCCCATAATTGTAGCATCAATGGGTGTTTCAAAGAAGAGTATGGACATTTGTCAAACTATAATGGAGAGGGGGTTATCGTCAGTAATTACAGTTGGAAATGCTTGAGTGGAAATTCATGCAAAATGTGGAAGCATAGACAAGTCATGCAAACTGTTTGAGCGAGGCATTAAAAAAATGTTGTTCATGGAACGCTTTCATTGCAGGAATAAAATGTATGCATTAAAAACAATTATGAAAATTTCAACCAAGTGTGATTTGCAGGTATAAAGCCGAACTCCGCAAACTTTTCCAGCATCCTCCCAGCCTGTGAAAAAATGGGAGCTTTGGAACTGATTATGGACATCTGATAACTTCCGTGCTAGACGTGTATGCAAATAAAAAACGCAGACATTTAAAATGAGAATAAAATAAAAATCTTTATTTAGATTCTCATAAAGCTATTTCAATTCATGATAATATTTTTGGATGTCTAAGTTAACCTTGACAATAAATCCATGGTTGATTTCATACGGGAAGAGATGCTAAGTTCATTCAAAATTATTTTTGCACCATGCCACTATACCACATCTTGTTTTCATTTATATTCTACTTTTTTTAATATATAGAGAATATAAATATAGATTGGTACTTGTTTTAGGTTTTAACAATCTGAATGTATTTTTTAAATATATGATATTATAGTCTAAGGTTGGGTTGTGGAGAGATGAAAGCATCATATAACATTGACTAAAGTGTACAACTAAGATATTTCTATCTTCTATAAAATTTGGCGATGGGTAGAAGGCTATCGAGATGTCCTTCAATATGTTTGTAATTATGTACAAGGTGCTTTTAATATAGGAATAATATTGATGAAGGAGAGAAACAAAAATAGAGTAACTATTGTTAATAAATGAGGAAGGATTTAAGCATATAAAATACAAAACTCTCAATAAATAGGCACATGAAGAGGATCTTCAAACCTAAACATGATTTATGCTTTGTAAATTAACAATGATGCTTTGGTGGGTTACCTAAAATTTTAATTTACACATTAATGATTGATATAGTATCTTAGTCCTAAATTAGGAAACAATATTAAGGGTCTAATTTAATTATTTTCTATGTGAGATTACGCAATACACACATGTATAAGCACAATAACATTGCATTAAAGTCTTAAGAGACTAATGATGAGGATTCCCTTCAATATAGAACTATCATTATAAAATCATATTGAAATAATTAATTTTTTTTGAAAAATCTCACAGGGATGATATAAATTTAATCAAATTTCAAGATTTGTACATGAAGTGGGATGCTTATTAAACACATTCATGAATCATTGTTGAGATACTAGGAACTAATTTGAAGATAAAATACAACTTCATTAAATGTAAGGAATAAGGATAAAAAATCAAATTAAAGTCAATATTATCTAGCTACTAGACTTAATAGTGTTACATTGCAAGTCAATACTATCAAATTATATACAAGAATGTAAAGATCATCCATTTTTAAATTAACCAACAAATCACCATGTGACAATCTATAGTACCTATTAGTATTAGTTTCAATGCTTTGAAATCTCTATGCCTATGACAATTGAATAGGGCGATCTAGGGTTTTCCTATGCATAATGCATATTTAGTATGTAAGTCATAACCAACCTTTGATTCAATGATTAATGTAAGGGATTATAATTCACTTAATTTTTTCCACCATAAGCTTGATGTTGTTGAAATGTTAGGGATTATCCAATTATAAAGTCTATTATTCCACTTAGATACTCTCACAAAAAAACATATAGTTTCATGAAGTGGTGATTAGGTGCATATATTTAGCCATATAGAGTTCTCTAGATCAAGCTATTACCAAGTATTAAATTAGGTATATGCCTTATTTTTTTCATACATTATAGTGAGTTTTCTGTCAGACAGGATTTGCTATATGAAATAGTCATATTTCTTCTACAAGATGTTATATATTGATTAAGTAGACATATATTTACATATATAAAGAACTAAAAAAACTCTTGTGGGTCCAAGAAAAAATTCATAAGTGAAACACCTAAACAAGCCAACATCTCCTAGTTATAAACTTATAACTAGCATAAAAAACATTATACAAACATAGAATGAGCATAATTTGGATCTATAAATCTACTAATATGATCAATTTTCACCACAGGATTGATCATGTATATCGAATCTCCATTAATGAATGGTTGAAAAACATAATCTGGCCTCATGATTAATTATTTCATTATTCTCCTTCATACCATCATGAAATAGGGTACTAATCACAAACATAGTTTGTTTATTATATAATGCACTTTAGCATAACAAAAATGCATAGAAACCTTTGGGAATTGATCTATTAGACTTGAAACTGTAAGTAATGATTGAAACTATTAGCTTTAACTATATAACTTCTTGAGAATGGGATACTTCCTAGGAACATACCTTAATAGAGGCTTTACTAGATCCCTCATTTTATTTTATACTTAAATCTTGTAAGTGATCAAAAACATTCATACAAAAATCTGATTAAATTAGTATTTCTTGTTCGCCAACCTATATTAATATTTAAATAATTTCTCAATCCTTTATTCCTTAGATTTTATTCATAAAGTTTGGCGACCCCTGAATTCATTTAAATTTCATCTAAGATCTCAAGTCATGATTTCATTTTTTTCATTCTCTCAAGGCTTCTACTAATTGAACCATCCTAAAAAGTAAGAACTGTTATTAGGTGCTCATTTTCAGCCACATTTTAGCATCTATGGGTTCACACATTGATTTCACGTCCTCTAGCACTTTTGCATCCTTCAAATCAACATTATTTGTTAAAAAATAAGGAATAGATCTGACTTGTATGCATGATTTACCATTTTTTTATCCAATCACATCATTCATCTTCGATATAGGTCCTTTTACATTTTGACATTTCCCCTGATTCAACAACAAACTAAGGCTTCCATATCTCCCTTTTAGCAAACACCCCTTAGTCCAAGGCTTACCTTAAAAAAGTCTACCTAGACAAGGCTGAGTTAGGTCAACCTTGTCCTAGACTAGGTTGACTTAGGTCAACCTTGTCCTAGGGAACCTTCTTTTAGCTAGCTATGGGCCTATTGTAAGGTTGTTTCTCCTAGGTGTGACCTTGTTAAATCTAAGCCCCAAAATATGCATAAAAGGAGACCTATCCCTCTCATTTTCACATCTAGTACATACCTAGATTTCAAGGGACATCTTCATACAAGTAAGATATTATGCATTCAAGAGATTCCAGTTCAAGAAAACATACACTAGTGAAGGCATCCATTGTCAAGAATTCAAGCCCATCAAGTATTCAAGTGCAAGGAAGCCATCAAGAATTTAAAGTCTTCAATTCATTCTTTCTATCATGCAATCAATACATTCCCTTCCATAGATCTATAATCTTACCACATTGGAGGTCAAACAATGGAGTTTTCAATCAAGGGAGGAGATCTACAATTATGGATCAAGTATTCTTCTTCTCTTTCTTACTCAATCCACCATTGCAGAAAACCACAATGTTCCTCATTCAAGGGTTTTATTTCATGATTTTCTATTGGATTTTTGTGCAGTCCACATTATTGCATCAACACTTGTGATCATATTCAAAGAGGCATTACATCATTGAGGTATAAGTATATTTGTGTTTCAGATATTGATTACATTTCCTTTTGAAAATTCAATTTAATTTAAATGTTAATTCCTATTGAGGGGCTTGACCAAGCCAAGCCCCTTTCCATAAAATTTTCCTCTTCTTTATTGTGTGCAGGAACAAGTGGTGTAGTTTCGGATCTGAATTTTCAAAGTTGCGGAACCAATGACTGATCCTCTACAAAATTTTCCATATTTTGAGTCTCTAGGACAAGGTCAAATTTATAGGACAAGGCCAAATTGAGTTGACATTGTCCCAAGGATCAAAAAATTTCATAGTCAGGAGATACACGCATTAGAGTTTTAGATCCAAAATAGTTTCATTTTTTAACATCAAAGTGATAGTCAATTCCAGATATAAAAATTCAGCCTTCTCCTACTCATTTCAAGATAAACTCATTCTTCCTATTGCTTAGTTTTACATATCATCATTCAATCATCAAAAAAGGAATCCACCAAACATTCCACCCACACATTTGGTGTGGATCACGAATTTGTACCCTTATTCTCTTGGTTGTGCAAATCAGATTTACCTTGTTGGGAGTTTGGCATTTAAAATATATGAATAACATGGTGGTCTACCCTTGATCATCATTTCCTTCAGTACATTTTTGTGAACCCAACTTATAACATTTTCATTTTGATTTTGGAGTTAGATTCCCTTTCTATGCATTTAGATATCTATATCTACATTGGATGCATTTATATCATATCATTTTTGTGTTTAGATCCTCCTTGTCTAGACTTACGTTGTATGCATTTTAAATCTTCTCTTCATATATTACCCTATTGCATTATTCCTCACTTCTATCCAATACACATACATTCATAGATTTATTGCATTCTTGCATTTCATGTTTACATGTTTCAAAAGATTTATAAAAAAATATTTCTCTTTATAGTCATATAGATCATTTCAGTTATTGTTTATATATGGGCTTGCATGAAAAAATAAGCATATAGTTTCATACATTTTGAAATTTCTATCACATAAATTTTCTATAGGTTAATCTCATTTTACCCTCCTAAGGACCTTCCTTTTGAGGACATATTAAGCCAATAAAATAAGCCTTATCTTCATAATCCCCCTATTTGGGATGAGCCATTACAAGATAATGTTGATTATTCTCTTAATATTCATTTTCCCCATCTCGTTAAGGATACTTCACCTTCTGTTCATATAAACCATTTCCCCTCAACCAATGATGAGTTAATGAATAATTATCCTTCTCCTATGGCATACCCCCTTTATGCAGATATCTTAGCACAAGAGGAGGACACCAAATACAATTTTCTCAATATCACCTTGCCCTCATTTGAGACTCCTAGAGATGAAGCTTCAAAGGAAGTTCCTAATACCTATTCTAAAAAAATATTGGAAGAAGAAGATCCTACCATTACTAATTTCTGGGATGGAATCTCATCTAATTATGAACCCATAAACAATCAAGAGCTTGATCAAGTCAATGTTATTGTTCATGCTTAATCTTTAGTAGTCAACAAGCCTATGATAACTAGCAAAGGGTGCAGTCAATTGAATTCATTCCAAACACCTAACAAGCCTATGATTACTCTTAAAGGTTATCCTCAACATAATTCTCAAGCTTTCACTACACCTGTAATTACAGTTAAAGGACATAATTAGCAAATTTCCTTTTAAACTCCAAATAAGCCAATTATAACCATGAAAGGAAAATCAGGGAATCCTTTGGAGTTTATTAAGGAATATCATGTAATGGCTCATACCTATCATACAAGAAATAATCATCAGCCTACTAATAAATTTGTTCCTACTTCTCTCCCATCTTCTTAACCCATGCTTCCCCCTCTACCTCATCTTCCTCAACATCTTGGAAAGAAGTATGATTTGATAGAGAAATTATGTGATATTCCAGCTAAGATATCCCATTTGGAACTTCTTCAAACTTATCCTAAATATCATGAAACCTTGCAAAAAGCTTTAACTACTCTTACAACTCCACCACCTAATCAAGATAATATAAATTCATTTTTAGAATGTAAGAACGCTACACCTATCGTGGCTCATATTGTCTTTACCAAGGATGATTTACCTTCTGAGTAATCTAAGGATCAACACGATTCCCTTATGGTGGCTCTCCTTATCAGTAGTAATCACATTCATAAGAACTTAATTGATAATTGTACTCAACTAAATGTTTTTAGTATCGACATGTTGAAATAAATCAAAGATGATACCTCAACTATTAAACCTGATCACATTCTTATTCATGGCTTTAACAATAGTGCTAAGAAAACATTGGACATTATCACATTACCTATTAAGGAAGGTCCAGTTATTCTAGATAATCCTATTCATTTTATGCCTAGATCTCTTGATTATAACCTTAATTTGGGATTACCTTGGGTACATGTTATGCATGTTGTTACTTTGTCTCTCCATCAAAAAGTCAAGTTCATCTACAATAATCTGATATACACACTTATGGCAGATGAGAGATCAAATAGTTGTTTGAATGTGAATCAAGTACTAAACTTGTGTCTATCGAAGAAACACAACATCAAGAGCCTAAGGATGATCCTTCTTCTACTAGTTTCCTTTTGGAAGACAATTGGGTAACCTTAGATTTTACACCAACTTATATTGGAGAATATAAAGTTCCAGAGCTTGAATGTCAACAACCTAAACTTCACAAAGAACCTATAACATCAAAACTTGTTTTTTATGATCTTAGTAACAATTTTGTTTCCACTTCCACTCCTAACGAATCTTTAGAAACTATAAAACTTGATTACGATGACATATTGACCTGCGAGGCTCTATTAAATCTTTCGTATATGGCTTTTCATTATGTCCCTGGTTATAATTTATTAGAAAAACATGGGTTCAATGGTAATGAATTTGTAAAGCATGGGAAAATAATTTAAGTTCCTTTATTAAATGAAGGCCATGACCATTATTATGGATCAAGATTTAATCCTTACAATTAGCCACAAATAATTAATCTCAATGTTAACACTATTGTCAATCATAAACCCAAACATGGTTAACGATGTGTGCAACAAAGTATGGCGAATAATAGGAAACCTATTAAATCATCCTCTCTTTAGTCACCTAACACTTCTAATATATCTACCTTTAATCAAGAAATGTGTTTTCCTAAGCTTCTTCATCCTAAGGTTCTTACTAGACCTAATATAAAAAGGAAGTGTAGTCAACATCTTATGAATTTTCCTTTCTACATGTATCATTGATATCGTGATCACTCTAGTAATGAATTTCAACATTTAAAATAAAAAATTAAACAAATCCTTGACAATGAAATTATCCATATATCATGTCGCAATGAGTTCTTTTTCAATACTGGTTCCTTTTGTTAGGAATAAGGTGTCTCAACCTTGGATAATTCCTATTCTTATTATTTGTTTTGTAAAATGTATTTCTTGCAAATAATGTTGATGTGTCGGCATCTTGAATAGTGTGTAAGGAGATCATGG
>MU223265.1:1343404-1359288 GCA_018584345.1 Thuja plicata
CTTAAAACCCTTCAGTCATGCTAGAAGCAATATTTGGCCTCTACAAAGCAAGTATATGAAGATTGCATGGAAGAATCATGAAACCTATTGGAACATGTGTTATTGGACCCAAATGATCAGAATCCATGCCTAATTTCATTCCTCAGCAACATTTCCTCAATTTGTCACATTAAACCAAAAAATGCTCTTTTGGGTGTCCTAGGAGCAACTAGTGAATAGTTGTCTTCTTTGTGCTTGGGATCTTAGGGATTGAGACCCATCAACCTAGTGGTCTGTTTGACCTATAGGACACTTTTCTACATCAGTGATTGATGATCATAGGGCATTTTTCTTTAACCTTGCAGTGATTGCAGGAAGAAGGTTTTTGAAGGACAAATATCTTCAATTTTGGGTGTACCATCATGCCTTTATTGCATCAAGATCCAAAAGTGATATTGAGAAAAAGAAAATTCTTCCATGGTATTGATATCTTGGTTTCCATTTTAGAAATGCTTGGTATGGATCTTATTAAAGAATTTATTTGATAAAATCTCAAAATTTACATATTTACACACACACACACACACACACACACACACAAATATATATATATATATATAACTTATCATTATATTGGGATAATATTACATTTGGAATAAAACCATGATAGGCATGGGGGCAATTTTTCAAAAAAACTCTTTTGTTAGTGTGAGTACTCTTCCTGTGAAAGGATTTATATTATACATGATTTATTTGATTGGTGTTCTTCATTTCATTGAGATTATATTCATGTTGCTGGGTAAAAAATTGTAATTATTTTAGGTTTTTAATGGTTTGAACTGAGATTTTACAACCACTAGTTTGAGACTTAAACAAAAAGTCTTTAATTATTAATCTAATTTCACATTTTGTTAACCCTTGTCATGTGTAGAAGTATGAAGAAAATGAACAAATAAACACCATGCACAAGAGAACACATGATTTATGTGTAAAATACGAGAAGGGAAAAGTCATGGTGGGGGTTATCCCACAATCTATGAAAAATTATTACAATATTTGTTTTAAGTTCACTACCAAGGCAGCCCCCGTCTCCTTGAAATTGAAAACTAAGATGCACTGCCCTAGCGAAAGATACAAAAGGACTAGATATGAAACGTGAATGTGAAGAAATGTGGAGTATTTTCAAGAAAAAATTTGACAGACACCCAAACTGTCAACCAATTGTAAAATAACACCTTTATAATAGATGGAAATGAGATAGTTGAAATTTTGTTTCTTATTATTCTTTGGAGCATAATGTGGATATCATCCTTCCTTTGCTACATATTAAGGAATGAAATTATGTTAAGAAACCTTTGATCAAATTGACAATAATTAAGATTAATGTAACATTAATAAATTCATGTAACTGTCTTCTTCTATAAAATAATGTACCTTGTAACACAATATTATTCACCAATTTTAATGGCAATAGAAACCTTCATGAATGCTTATGATTACCTTGTTAACAATCTATATTTTTGTGGGAAAAATTAAATTTTTTGCTTAATAAATTTAATTTAGAGAGATAGAAGTACAAATAACTAGAATCTAAAAAAATTAAAATATGTAAACTTTTATAAACTATAGGACATACATATATGTAGAAAAAATTATCTAACACTATTGCTTGAATTAATAAACATGATAAATCTAACATTCCAAATTATCTAAAAATTGAATTGCAATCAATATGCTCTTGAAATTGAATGCACAAAACCCTCTAGACCTCAATACCAATGACTACACAATATATTTTTCCTTTATAACTCCAATGACTAGCTTACCATCTACATTATATTAAAACCCAGTAAATATCTCATTGATGGAAAATTTGAAGTAAATCAAATCTTTTTATTTGTTAGCTGCATGCCTTCAAATGATATATCTTTCAAAAGAAAATAAAATGAACTAAAATGCATTTAAAGGTGTTCATGCTCCTCAAGATATTTTAAACCCTTAAGCTCCGATAAAATATTAAGGGAGGATCATGTGGTGAAGTAGATACTACATAACCAAAATTGACCACAACACCACTCAAAACATGCATTGTAAAATGCATTTAATATAATTACAAATATTTTTATCCACTCTATCAATATTTACCTACTCTCCTTCCCATTCAAGCCCTTCTAACAAATAACACTAAAGGAAGGAATGATAATCATTTTCACCATGTGGAATATCTTGGAAATATTTCAATCACTACAAGAATGACTATGTTAGTAACATGGAGTGATAAATAAATACAATGTAACATAGTTACAATTGCAATCATATTAAAAAAATGTTCAATTTTTTATCAATATAGTAGGGTAATGGGAAATGACAAAATATGTACATCCCAATTGGGAGACCCTCAAAATGTATTATAAATAATGTAAAAATGAATATAGAGTACCAAAACTCTAGAAATCTATAATATTAGATGAATTTACACTTAATAGATTGTTCTATTCCTGTTTATGTGGTTTACAACTACCTTTGATATTTTGAATTTTAGCATGATATAATGTCACTAAATCTACAAGTGATATATGCAGAACATGAGAAGTACCCTTTGTTAATATTATTTTGTACATGTAGTGTCAGATTCACTTGTTCTTTCAAATGATTCTAATTCTTTCTTTAGAAATGATTTACAAGTAACACCTTTAAAATAGATGGAAATGGGAATGTTGAAAGTTTCTCTCTTATTATTCTTTGGAGCATAATGATTATATCATACTTGCTTTGGTACATATGAAGGAATGAAATTATCTTATTCTTTCTTTACTGGTGAATGAAGATAGTTATAGGTTGGTTATGATGCTAGAGTATTATTAGGAGGCAATAAGGAGGGCTTCATTTTCTCCTTAGTTTCCTTGTTATTAATTATTTTTGTTTCTTTACTGCACATGCATTCATTCTAATTATTGAATTTCATCTTTGGTTTTTGTTATCTATCCCCCAATGTTTTCAATTTTGTGTGTCTATCTTGGTCAAAATGAAGCCTTGTACTTACACATTTATGTTGTAATCTTCCCGATGTCCATGAGTGAAATGTCTGAAGGAAGATAAAGTGTTGAAGTTATCAATCCTTCAAACCCATTGAACTAGTTCAACACCCCCAATATAGTGTTAAAAGTCCCTTTGTCTCGGTTGTTAAGTTAACCTGTGATCAAATATAGAACTGATTGAACCTTTTGAACTTGTTCAATTAAATTTCAAGTAGTAAAACATGTCCAATTAGTTCAAAGTGTTATGTTAGTTGATGTTTCGTTAATGCACTACACTAACCATTGTATCTAAAATGAAGTCAAGTTCAATTTTGAAACTCATGAACTTGTTGAACCCATTGAACTGGTTCACATGGTTCATGTAGTTTAACATGACCTACCAATAATTCCAATATAAGATACATGTCTTGAATAGGTGAAATGAATGATGATGGATTTTTTGATTGCTTTATTAAATTTCATGACGTCTTCACATGTGGTATGTAATAATGAATGACAGGGCCATGCGTAGAAGTGATATGGTAATTAATATCCTTTAAAAGTAATATTTCATGCTATTAATTAATACAAGTGAGAAATTTTGGTATCATTTTACCAATATTTCTATGAAGAGAAAACAACATGCAAAGGACATGAAAATTTTCAGCTTTGAGGTTGCAGAAGGTTTTAGTTACAAGGTGAGTTTAATTTATCACCCTTGTCATAACTCACTATCCTAGCATTCTTTGAAATTTTAATATTACTTCATGTTTTTGAATTTTATTATCGTAAGGGCTGCCTTTCAAATTAATAGTTATGACCCAACGAATAGGTGTATAAGGAAATTAAATGGAGAAGTCTTACTTCTAGTTAATAGAGAAACAATTATAGCTACCCTGAGAATACAAATTAAAGAGGTGTCTTCTGATTTTAATATATCAATGTCCTGGTACACATTCTCTAAGAAAAATCTAGTTTATAAGAATGCAATTTCTTGGAGTTGGTTTTTAAAATTCTAGAAATGTGGGTCACGCCTAGCCAGGCCTCTTACAAGGGAACATATGAAACCTCACATCAATGACGTGGTGGCATTGTTACACAGAGTTAAAGGATCTAATCATGCTTTTCATTTTCAAGACTAGATGTACCTCTTCATTCAAATAATTATATAGGGAACCCAATTTTTGGATTGGGGAGAGATCATAGCCAACAAATTGAATGATCAGTTAAACAATGGTCATTTTGGGCACCAGGGGTTCTACTTGTCTTCGTATTTGTTCTATTTTTTATATTGTATAAGAAAATGGACTGGGCTACATCATGAACCTTTTATCGAAGGGATTAAAATTTATAAGTTCTATCCTCACTTTTAAAAGATAAGATGCTCTGAAGATTACAAGAGGGTTAATGACATTTTCTTAGAAAGATTAACTCATAAGGGTTAATGCAATTAGTGAGTGTCTATGATATATTTTATACTCAGTTCCAAAATTTTGCTACCTTAGAGTAGGTGGATATGACATACATCCATTCAAGTTGCCAAAGTATGCATTGGATTAATTTGTATTGGTAATATTTTCTCGTCAACAGGCCTATGTGAGTAAGGTACACTCACCTAAGAATAAAAGAATGGTATCACTTCCAATCAAGCTAGGTTCATGTAAGTCTCATATGCCCTCAACCTTGAGGTTGATGAGGTTGATTTGTTCAAATAAAATTATCAGTTTTACAAAACTAGGCTCAATTTTAATAATAAGGGCTTTGCTAAGGATCACCTACTACTTCCAGGGCATAATTTCTACCTCTAGCTCATCTTCAATACTTATGGGAAGATTGTTTGGATGAGAAATAAGTGATGAAAAGGCTGTGGAATCAGTTCACATTGCAACATTTAGTCTAAAATGGACATCATGGGTGTAGAGGAAGATGGTAATTCTATGGTAGATCCTATGTTCTAGCAAGTTCAACCCATCACCATACCTAAAATTGACTGGACCATGCTAAAAATAGATAATCTGGAATTTAAAACATTTATTGTCATGCAGAGAACAAAAAATGGTTGAATCAACGGAGGGCCAAAAAGACTCAACCTCATGGACCGAGGTCATCGAGATTTTCAAAAGGGAAAAAAACACATGTTACATTTGATGACAAAACCACTCAAATTTATGATGCATTCAGATCCAAAACTAAAGCCAACAAAACTACTCCAAGGAAGTAGCACACTAGTCCTCTAGTGTTTACCTCTCCTACAAGAGTAACTTGATCGAGAAAAAAGTGCAAAGTAAATGAATCAAAAATAGAAGAAGAGGTGATCAATTTTGACTCGAGGGATGAAATTGAAAATAAGATGGCTGAAGAAGAATTGGAATTCCCTAAATTGGAGATGAGATACCAACCAAATATTACTATTAATCTAGATAATACCACACATTGACCAATGTGTTGAGTGTGGTTAATCCCACTCCTAACCAATCAAATTTAGTTAATAACACCTTTGATACAATCCCAAAATGCTTAGACATTGCAGTAAGAAAGAAAAGAAAATCTACCCCCATTTCTTTACCCTTGGATGATATGGTTAGCAGATGCTTTGGAAATAATTTGAAGTCAAAAAAAAACCTTAATGTCACTTTGAGGATGTCTGTGAATAAAATAATGGGGATGTGGGTTGTAGAGGTGGCTAGGCTCGGGTAACAGAGGAAGAAATTTAGGAAGTGGCTGTGGGAGATTTCAAGATGGAGAAAATAGACCTTGGGGTAGCTGACAAAGATGCGAATAATCAACATTTCAAAGCCTCTATAGAGAGGATGTTAAGTCATTCCTGGAAAGATGAAAATTATAACAAAGAAATTAAATAAATATTAAGGGACATCTGGAAGAATATATTGATGCAATTTGACAACCTAACCCTTAGCATGTGTTTAAGGAAACTTAATCGTTTGATCCGAGGTGACAGACCAGTCAAAATTTCCTTGATCAAGTTCAAAGATGGAGGATGACCATGGAATTGTTTGTGCTGTAGGAGCACCCTACCTAAACCAAGTGTTCCAATGGAACCTAGGGTTTCCTTCAAGGTCCTAAGAGGCCTTTAGTGATATTTATATATTGGGTTAATCACTGGATCACCTTGTAAGGCCATAGTTCCAAGTTTGGCACCTTATGAGCCATTGGTCAACTATGACTCATTAATGATCCAAAACCCTAGGAATCATTTATTTTTTATTTTTTAATGCTTGGATCCACTAGGGATGACAAAAATAACATCATGACCAAGTTTGGTCACTAGATTTGCAAAATTGCAAAAAATGTAAAAGTTGCTCAAAAGTTGTCAAGCAACTTTTGAGCAAACTTAAAAACATTTTGAAAAATAACTCCCAACTGGTCAAAAAAGTTCAAAATTGTCATCTAACTGTTGGCATTCTGAAATTAATAAAATAACCATTTTCTTGCATTTCCTGAGAAATAGTCATTGTGTACGGTCGCGTACAGATAGAGAAACATGAAAGTATGACACAAAGGGTTAGTCCTTTGAATCTTCTTCCATGTGGTTTTGGTCTCATGTGTTGATCAATTTTGGTTTGAAAGTTATAGAATTTACAAATTCACTACCTGGATTATAAGCCCTAAATCAGGGTTTCTAAGTAAATTTTGTGTATTTCCACTTTCCACCATGCGAATTCAATGACCCTTGGTGGAAATATTTTTCATATGATTATATTTGATATTATGCAAGATAGGTTCTTCAAGTTGTAGGGAAATGACAATGAAGTGATGCCCTAGGTGTATATTCTTATGTATGCACCTATCCAGAATTAGGACAACAGTCATAACTTTTGTTTGGGGATTGACTAGAAGCCCTAAGTCAGAGGAATAGACTTTTGTGCAAACCCTCACATGACCCAATCATCCGTTTAGGCATTGGATGCATCTAAAAGACACTTGTATTGTAAATGGATGCCTAATTAGGGCTAATCGGTGGAGCAATTTGGTGCATCATATTGTCTTCTTCTCATTTCCAAGTTATAGGGCTTGAGTCTAAAGTCATAGGCCATAAAGGGTGTCTGAATCCCCAACCAATTCATAGGGTTATGTGGAATAATCTCACTTCAGATCAAATTTACCTCTGAAAAAGGCTATAAGCATAGTCTTGGGTTTGTGAAGCAACCATGCTATATGGATTACATTTGAGTAAAAGAACCATTGGAAATATTCAATAGGGCCTAAATAGACCATACCTACTAGCATAGGTCACCCCTGGTCCTATGTGTCACTTTGGGGGTATCATTGTGAATTAGAGTCATTTTCTTGTGAGACCAACCATGGTAGTTGGTGTTTAAGGATTGGTGAAACCTAGTGATTAGGTTACCCTTGGGGTCTTGGGGTTGTGATAGCCTTAAAAAATTCCTTCTTCCACACTTGTGATAAGTGCTAAGCATTTTTGCCTTGAAAGTTGGTGATCTAGGGTACTTTTCCCTATTCAAGACATTTGAAAAGCTTCCAGTTGACCACTTTGCATCAAGTGGTATCAGAGCTATGTCTATTCCTGATGATGAGGATATTCCTTTAAGGGTTACAAACATTGAGTTAGTAAAGATGGCGAGAGAACAAAGGGCAGAAAATGTAGCCTTAACAAGGAGACTGCAAGAGTTGGAGAGCAAGGTAGAGAGGAGTAAAGAAGTTTCCTCTTGTGATGAAGATGGGAGTGAGTCAGATGAAGACACCCCTGACCAGGATGTGGACATTCATACAGACTATAGACCCCTCATAGATGCCTTGAAGTCCATGGGGAGAAGAACCATGGAGGGAAAGTTGGATTTGCCGACTTTCAATGGAAAGATGAATGCAAATTTTGCCTTGGATTGGATAGAGGCCCTAACAAGCTTCTTTGAGGATGAGGACATCCCTGAGAAGTGGAGAGTGAAAATAGAAAGATCCAAGTTGAAGGGAGCAGCCCTAACTTGGTGGAACTTCATCCAAATAGAGAGGGTGAAGAATGGGAAGAGTATGATCTCTTCATGGAACACAATGATTGCATCGGTCAAGGAGACCTATGTGCCTGAAGACTATGGGGTACAACTTCATAGGAAGAAGAAAATCCTAAAGTCGAAGGATATGGATGTGGGCTCATACACCGAGGAGTTCCTAATGTTATGTATGAAGAAAAATGTGGGAGAAGATGAAGAAGAAAAGTTAGCAAGGTATATGAATGGGCTTAAAGTATCCATTCAAGAGGCACTCAGCCTACACTACCCTACCATAGTGATCAAGTGCTATGAAATGACACTCAAGGTAGAGGCAAAGTGGAAGAGAAAGCAAGAGTTTGGAAAGGGAAAGAGTAATGACGGTGGGAATAATTTCAAAGGAAGAGGAACCTCTTGGAATAGAGGGCAATACAGTGGTAATAACAACAGGACCCCTGACCAAGGAGACAAAGAGAACAATGATTCAAACTCAAGAGGAAACTATAGAGGGAGACGACCCTTCAAAAGGGGAAGAAAAAACATAGGAAGAGGCAATGGACCACTAAGGTGTTACTATTGTAATCAATTGGGACACCATGTAGGAAGATGCCCTAAGAAGAGGAACAATAACAACCAAGGAGAAAGGAGAGCATAACTCATCAAAAAGGAAAAGAAAGAGGACAATACAAGGGAATTAGAACTAGAGGAAGGACAATGCTTGATGATGAGAAAAGTCTTCCTCCAAGTTTCACAAATCCAAGAACCTCCTCAAAGAAAGAACCTTCTTAGGACAAAGATCAAATGCAATGGGAAGGTATGTAACTTACTTATTGATTCTGGCTCAACTGAGAATTTAGTGTCTTGTGAAATGGTTCAAAAACTAAATCTTCCTAAGAAGCCTCATCCTTTTCCTTACCATGTATCCTGGCTAACAAAGGATCAGCAAACTTTAGTCACTAAACAAGCATGGATAGAGTTTTCAATAGAAGATTTTAAAGATAAAGTTCTCTGTGATATTGTTGAAATGGATGCATCCCACATTCTTCTAGGCAGGCCTTGGAAATATGATGTTGATGCAACACACCATTGTAGGAAAAATACCTACTCAATCACCAAGGATGGGAAAACATTCACCATGAAACCCCTGCCTGATAATAAGATAGAGAAACAACCAACTGTCATAACCATGGGGGAGAAAGAAATGTTAAAAGTTTTGAAAGAATCTGAAATTGAAGCCTATGTCTTAATCTTCAAGCCTAAGGATAATGTAAGGTCTATTAGTGGTGATCCTATAGCAGATGAAGTTCAAAAGTTACTCACAAAATATAGTCTTGTCACTGCTAGTGACCTGCCCACAACCCTCCCTCCCTTGAGAGATATTAGTCATCAAATTGACTTAATATTTGGCTCCTCTTTGCCAAACAAATCCCCATACAAAATGACACTAGTGCAGCATGCAGAGACTGCAAGGCAAGTGAATGAACTGTTAGAAAAGGGACTCATCCAAAAGAGTCTTAGTCTATGTGCTGTCCCATCAGTTTTGGCCCCCAAAAAGGATGGAAAATGGAGATTGTGCACAGACAGCAGGGCCCTAAACAAAATAACAATAAGATATAGGTTCCCCATTCCAAGAAGAGAATATCTTCTAGACCAATTAGGCACTGCTTGTTACTTTACCAAGATTGATTTAAAATCAGGCTACTATCAAATCAGAATTAAACCAGGTGATGAGTGGATGACAACATTTAAAACAACTGAGGGATTGTTTGAGTGGCTTGTAATGCCATTTGGATTGAGTAATGCTCCTAGTACATTCACGAGGCTCATGAATGAGATTTTTATTGATTTTATTGGCAAGCTTGTGGTCATCGACTTGGATGACATTCTGATTTTTAGTCATAGCAGAGAGGAACATGTGGAACAAGTTTTGAAGAGACTTCATCAACGCAAGTTAGTGATTAACTTGGAAAAGTGTATGTTCATGAAGAAAGAACTTGTCTTCTTAGGTTTTTTCATCTCCCAAGGAACTCTCAAAATGGATCCAGAGAAGGTTGTAGCAATAGTCAGCTGGTCTCCACCAAAGAACCAAGGTGATGTTAGAATTTTTCATGGTTTAGCAACCTTTTATAGAAAGTTTATAATGAATTTTAGCCATGTGTGTGCTTCTATGTTGGACACATTAAAAGGTGGAAAGAAGACTAGATTTGAGTGGACTAAGGAAGCAGTAGATGCTTTCCAATATCTCAAGAATAGAGTGGCACAATACCCAATCTTAGTACTCCCTGACTTCAATAAGGTATTCACAGTTGAAACAGATGTAAGCAACTTGGCCATAGGTGCAATATTGAGCCAAGAAGGTAAATCCATATCCTTTTCCTTAGAAAAATTAAATGATGCCAAGAAGAGGTATTCCACTTATGATTTAGAACTGTATGCAATGGTGCAAGCTTGGAAAAAATGGAGACACTATTTACTCCCTAAAGAATTCATTGTTTATACTGATAACCATGCTTTAAGTTTTCTAAACAGTCAGGAGAAGCTTGGAGTCAAAGACATCAAATGGATTGAGCAGTTGCAAGCATATACCTTTAACATAAAGCATAAAAAAGGAGCAGAAAACAAAGTGGCTGATGCCTTAAGTAGGAGGGTTGGATTAGTTGAGAAAGTTCAACTTCAGAGTGTAGGGATTGACTCCCTAAAACACATATATGTTGATGATCTAGAATTTGTAGAAGTTTTTGAGGTATGCACACAAATGGTGGGTAAATACCATACTGAGTTTTCTGATTCAGAGTGGACTCTTGTTTAAAGGAGCCCAATTGTGCATTCCTAAATGTTCCATGAGAACAAATATCATCAAAAAGAAACATTGTGGTGGCTTAGGAGGACATTTTGGAATAGATAAGACCACTGAATTAGTGAAAAGGATTTATTTTTGGCCAAACATGGGAAATAAAATAAAGAAATTTGTTGAGTCTTGTACTATTTTCCAACAAGAAAAGGGTGTAACAACTAACCAAGGATTGTATCAACCCCTACCAATTCCCTCTAGGCCATGGGAATCAATTTCAATAGACTTTGTTATGGGTTTGCCAAAAACAAAGCAGGGTTATGATATTGTTTATGTAATTGTGGACAGGTTTAGTAAAATGGTGCACTTTGTTCCTTGCAAGAGCACAAATGATGCCTCTCATATAGCACATATATTCTTTAAAGAAGTGGTTAGGATACATGGTCCTCCACAAACAATAGTGTCTGATAGAGATGTGAAATTTTAGGGTCACTTTTGGAGGACACTCTTCAAGAAGTTGGGCACAAATCTGACTTATAGCTCAGCATACTACCCACAAACAGATGGGAAAACAGAGGTAATCAGGCCTCTTGGAAACCTCTTGAGATGCTTAATCAAAAAATACACCCAAAGTTGGGATATGATCTTGCCTCAGGCAAAATTTTCATTCAATGACTCCATGAATAGATCCACTGGAAAAACACCATTTCAAATAGTGTATGGGCTACATCCCAAAGGTCCATTGGATTTATTAGAGTTACCATATGATTTTAGATTTAGTGCACAAGGAGAGGAACTAGCAAAACTCATCTCTAAAGTGCTAACAAAAGTGAAAGAGGCACTACAATAGTCAACTATGAAGTATAAAGCACAAGCAAACAAGAGGAGAAGAGAAGTTCATTTCAAAGTTGGAGACAAGGTATGGGCATACCTGAGGAAGGAGAGACTCCCTAAAGGTAGATATTCAAACATGCACATGAAAAAGATTGGACCTTGCACAATCCTCACCAAGATGGGTGAAAATTCATATGATATTTCTTTGCCCCCTACTTTAATGGCTTCTCCTATTTTTAATATTGCATACCTCACTCCTTATAAGTGTGTTGCAGATATTGTAAATGTGCAAGGATCACAAGTTGAAGATGATGGAGACTATGTGACAGATCTCCCACCAAGCAAACCAATCAAGTTAGACACCATTCTAGAAACCAAAGTCTTGAAGAAGACAAGGAAGAACAAGTGTATGCAGTACTTAGTAAAATGGAAAGGACTCCCTCCAATAGATGCTACCTGGATGATAGAGGAACAGACCCAATGACATGGAACTACTGTTGACTAGCTATCCTCAAGTGGGAACTTGAGTTCAAATATCATGGGAAGTATGGTGCAGGAGCACCCTAACTAAACCAAGTGTTCCAATGGAACCTAGGGGTTCCTTTAAGGTCCTAAGAGGCCTTTAGTGATATTTAGATATTGGGTTAATCACTGGATCACCTTGTAAGGCCATAGTTCCAAGTTTGGCACCTTAGGAGTCATTTGTCAACTATGACTCATTAATGACCCAAAACCCTAGGAATAGTTTATTTTTGAGTTTTTAATGTTTGGATCCACTAGGGATCACAAAAAAAACATCACGACCAACTTTGGTCACTAGATTTGCAAAATTGCAAAAAATGTAAAAGTTGCTCAAAAGTTGTGAAGCAACTTTTGAGCAAACTTAACAACTGTTTGAAAAATAACTCCCAAATGGTCAAAAAATTTAAAAATTGTCATGTAGCCACTGGGAGTTCCTAAAAAATCCCTTTCAGGCGGGTGGTACGCTAAGGAGGTAATTTGTCATTCTGAAATTAATAAAATAACTATTTTCTTGCATTTCCTAAGAAACAATCATTGTGTACAGTTGGGTACAGATAGAGAGACATGAAATTATAACACCAAGGGTTATTTATTTGAATCTTTTTCCATTTTGTTTTGGTCTCATGTGTTGATCAATTTTGGTTTGAAATTTATAGAATTTACAAATTCACTGCCTGGATTATAGGTTCTAAATCAGGGTTTCTAAGTAAATTTAGTATATTTCCACTTTCCACCATGGAAATTCAATGACCCTTGGTGGAAAGTTTTTTCATATTATGCTCTTTGATATTATGCAATATAGGTTCTTCAAGTTGCAGGGAAATGGCAATGACGTGATGCCCTAGGTGTATATTCTTATGTATGCACCTATCCAGAATTAAGACAACAGTCAAAACTTTTGTTTAGGGATTGACCAGAAGCCCTAAGTTGGAGGAAGATACCTTTGTGAACACCCTCACATGAACCAATCATCAATTTGGGCATTGGATGCATCTAAAAGACACTTGTAGTGTAAATGGAGGCCTAATTAAGGCTAATCGATGCAGCAATTTGGTGTGTCATCCTGTCTTCTTCTCATTTCCAAGTTATAGGGCTTGAGTCTAAAGTCCTAGGTCATAAAGGGTGTCTGAATCCCCTACCATCTCATAGGGTTATTTGGAAGAATCTCACTTGAGATCAAATTTCCCTCTAAAAAAGGATACAAGAATAGTCTTGGGTTTGTGAAGCAACCATTGTATATGGATTGCATTTGAGCAAAAGAACCATTGGAACTATTCAATAGGGACCTAAATAGACCATACCTACTATCATAGGTCATCCCTGGTCCTATGTGTCACTTTGGGGGTATCATTATGAATTAGGGTCATTTTCTTGTGAGACCAACCTTGGTAGTTGGTGTTGAAGGATTGGTGAAACCTAGTGATTAGGTTAACCTTGGGGTCTTGGGGTTGTGATAGCCTTAACCAAGTCCATCTTCCACACTTGTGATAAGTGCTGAGCATTTTGGCTGGAAAGTTGGTGATCTAGGGTACTTTGCCTAATTCGAGACATTTGACAAGCTTCCAGTTGCCCACTTTGCATCAGTTTGATGAGTGGTTATAAAGTATTGTTTAGTCATTGAGGAACTATATTATAGAATCCAAGAAGGTTTATGATGATTTGATAATGGCTACATGGGAAATGGATTCATAGATACTTCTCTAGGAGAAGGAAGAAAAGAAATGGAAACACGTAGTGATGCAGATCAATGAAGTCCAGAGTTATGGTGTGGCCAAGTTCCTAATTATTCTTATTAATTTGAATTATCATACTTCAGATTACACCTTATTTACATTTTTAAGTGCTTAATTGTCTACGTCCAAGTTGTTCAGAAGTTATTAGATTTAATTGTAAAGGATCTATGAGTCCAATTAAAGATTAATTTGTATATATGCCTACAGGTTTCGTATTCATTGTGTGTCGACGTGATGGATGCCAATTAATGCCTTCGTACTTTATGGTAAAAAGTATATGTTGAGAATCTAGTTTAGTTTCATTTATTGATAATCTATCTAAGGAAGTTGTACCTATATACAATTCAGAGGGGAATTCTTCATGATTCACCCAATTGTTACTAAAGATTTGATCTGTATATGGGGATGGAGTCTAAGAATAATTAAAATTAAAAAGCACAAATATATTAGGCAACAATTTCATAAATAGGTTCTATTTGACGTTCCTTACTTTATTTTTGAAGAACATTATCCTATGATTTGCAAGGATTTTTGAATTTCCTAGTCCTTTAATGGTGGAATAATATAAAATTAGATGTGATAAACGTTTGATTGGAACTAGATTTAGAGAATTTCTTAGAATTCCCTTTTTGAAAATGAATATGCTTTTTGATATTTTGAAGTGTTGGAGGAAGTGGGGGATGTCCCATAATTCAAACTTTTAGATTCAAATAGTAAGTTTAGGGATATTTACATGCACACAACAAATTCAACCATATAAATATTGAAAGCTAATTCCATAGTCATTGGTAGACTCATTATGTCTTTGAGAATATTTAGTTAAATTAGTTAGCTAAATTAATATTTATAAACCTATATTGACACATAAGTGGTGTAAAAGAATTGTGGTTATCTGATCAAATTAATGTATAGAAATAGAAGCCAAGTTTTAGAAGTATTGAAGGGCATAGCCCTTAGGATTCATAGAAATAGTTTAGGTAATCTTGACTTTATCTTCATATTTGACATCTAGACATGTATTGTACATGAACATTGTGACCACATTTTCCATACTACAACTAAAATATAGCTACCCTAAAGTCAATAGAAAATGGTTGTGTAACAACCTCATGAAAAAAATGTACAATGTGGGGGATTAAACCTTGTTAATGTTTGTAGCTTCAGTCGTATGATCATTAGAATATATATAATACATGTTGATTAATAATAATATATTATATATGTTATATTATTATTAATCATATGAAATTTAATATTTAATATTAAATTATTAAATTATTCTTAATTAATAACTAATTGATGAAACATTATAAGATTGATTAACTTATGATTAATAGGAAGAGGCATGTCCTTTCTTATAAATAATAATGAATAGACATGTTCCATGAAGGGACATGTCTCTCCTAGCCTCATTCCTAATATAAATGAAAGAGAGATTGTTGCATTTAAAAAACACATAAAAATAGAGTGCTATTACATTTGCAGCTATCCTAAAACTTAACATGGTATCAGAGCCAGACTGCAAATGTAAGAGAGTAGTTTGTTGATGGTGAATGTGTGACTGTCTCAGAACATACAGTCTTGATAAAAGGACCATATCTAACAAGTGCACCGTTGGATTTTACTAAATTTTTGTTATGTTGGTGAAATCCTAATTTCAAAGAATCTCACCGAAGCGATCAGAGAGAACATCTTGGATGCAAAAGTTATGATAGAATATGTACAGGTATATGTGAAATTTCTGAAAATGACTTTCATTAAAAAGATATATTAATTTGTTATGATCATGATCAATCAATAACAAAGAATCATGAATTCAAGGAAGGATGTCTATTTCTATAAACAAAGGATAAATTATATAGTGTCACCTCTCTTGGAGAATTCAAGGCATTTAACAAGAAGACAGGAGTATTGTTGAACAATATAAGAGTGAGAATTGTACATTGTGGGGGGAATAATAACCAATGTTACATTTCCATTTGAACCATCCTTAGTGGAGAGTGAGAAAATGGTGATCATCCACTCTAGGTTTTCACTCTATATG
>MU223265.1:1361023-1434693 GCA_018584345.1 Thuja plicata
ATATTATATATGTTATATTATTATTAATCATATGAAATTTAATATTTAATATTAAATTATTATATTATTCTTAATTAATAACTGATTGATGAAACATTATAAGATTGATTAACTTATGATTAATAGGAAGAGGCATCTCCTTTCTTATAAATAATAATGAATAGACATGTCCCATGAAGGGACATGTCTCTCCTAGCCTCATTCCTAATATAAATGAAAGAGAGATTGTTGCATTTAAAAAACACATAAAAATAGAGTGCTATTACATTTGCAGCTATCCTAAAACTTAACAAACCTAATAGAGTTGGAGTAAGAATTTTCTTCTTAAGTTGATCAAACTATTTGACTAGTATATTGATAGTTTATAATTGTGTGTAGTAGTGGCATGAGAGGCATGAGTAGAATGATATTTTAGAAGAGTGTCAGGTAAGAGGGAATAAAATGGTATTGGAAGGAAAAATCATTATATAAATCTAGACTTGTCATAAGATGACAATGAAGAATGATACAAGCAATAATGGTAGTATTTATATGATTATGAGTACAAATTATCCTAATTTAAATTAACATTCACACAAACATTAGCCACATCCAAAAAATTAATTATTTTAATAATTTCAACCAAAACATATACCTCATTTAAACCTTCCTTAACTCCATTGAACTCAAATATTCTTTGAATGCTGACTTGTAGCTACCAGTATCTACGATATAAAAAATAAAGAGAAATATGTAGCTACATTTTGTATAATTGTCTACTACAGTAATTACAACTACCTCTGAAAAAATACCCTGTCCTTTACGCTTTCATGGTTGTCCATACCTTGTTTTAACTGTACCATTTGAGATTGGCTAGGAAAATGCTTGCAAAGGTTACAATTCCTATCTTTAAACCCGCCAATTATATTTTATTGCAGTCTCTAATGCCATTTCGACAAATATATTTTGTCAGTATCCTATAGACGCGATGTTCCACGAGATCATATTTCTTCGAGGCATTCTGTCAAACAATTCATGGGGCTTGTGGATTATTCCACATCTTGGATATCCTACAATCCTCACAATCGGTTAAACAATTTTCGTAGGCATTTTGTCAAGCAGTTCGCATGCCTCGTCTATGCTTAAACTTTCTTTATACACATCTCATAGGGAGGTTCCAGTTACAACATCGGAGAAAATTCTTCTATCATTCATGCTCTAACTATTGCATTTCCATGTCTAGTTACAAAGCTCCCATTTTCGCACAGGCTGGGAGGATGCTGACAAATCAGCCTTGTATAAACTAACATAGAAACAAATTATAAACGAATAAAACTATTGACTTTGTATCACAAATATGATTGAGAATAGGAAGATTAAAACTAAACATATTATTTTCTTCCAATGGAATCTCACTAAAAAAGGTAAACACTATAATCCCACTTATCCTGAAAGATGAAACTTTAATTTTGTAACCATCATGTAAGACAATAAGGTGAGTACCCTGACGATTACGTTATGGTTCAGACGAAGTTTACACAATGCAAAGGAGGCAGTTGGAAACTACAAAACTAACCAGCAATGGTAATACCAACCCACAGTTATAGAAACTGCAATCAGTTTATTCAATGTAATACGTGGATATTATCTTTTATTACATTGCTCTTATAGATGTACCAATTAAAACTTAAGCTTTACCTATTTAGAAGAGGACTTCCATTTATGGATAACAATTTTTAAATTTGTTGATTGAATAGAAATAAATACATGCTCTTTCTAAAAACTATCATTCAAGAATAAAATCTTGAATCAAGCAGAACTGTACCAAACTGTCCAATGTTTCATGTGAAGATGTAACTCTGAACTAGATTCCAAAATTCTCCTTTCTTTGATCTCCAGAATTTCATATAGTCAGTTATCTGACAACCATACACCAGATCCTTAGACTTAAAATAGTTCTAGCTCTGCACTCTTTGAAACCATCTGGCTAGAGAAAAAATGAAAAATTGTCTAATAGAAAGAGCCATAATTTAATGAATGAAAGAATGTGCTAACTACTTAAAAATGTTTTCATGTGATTGAGAAGGCAAGATGAAATTTTTATTGCATGTACAGTTATGTAAATGGTAGTGCGCTCATATCATTGGCCTCCAAGCTGAAGGAAAGAAGAATGAAGAGCGGTGTAAGAAACGCAGCCATGCAGGAAGGATCCTCACCTGACCCCGTCCTTGAACACTTCTCAGACTTTAAGTCGACAGGCAGCAGACATTTTCAAAGTTGTGGAAATCGTGTTTCAAAACGGTGTTCCCTTTGGCCGACAGACTCCCAACGTGGAAGTGGCCGAAGAAGAAGAAATAAGGATGTCATGTTTACTTGCAAGGATATAACTAATCAAATCGAGGGCTAAGCAAATGACAAAGTTACTTAAGCAAGAACCCTCTTAAGGAAGATGTTGTTGAAGTCCTGCAACCATGTTAGTGCATATTCATAACATGAAATATTATAACTTATCAAATATTAAACATACTTGATCATTATCGATTGTTTAGTTGATTCTTTGAATGTTTGAATCATCAACTTTTTATTTTTTAATTGATTTATTTCTTTTTAAATTTACCTTTTGAATACATTAGCTAGAATTTGAAATGGTAAAGGAAATTGTATTTACAAACAATTAACATCAGTTAGAAACAATCTTTTTGAGGTGAGCATACAAACAAATGTTAGATTACTTAAATAGAAGTTTCATGTTTGAAGAATTGAGCTCACTTTTTTAAGATAAGGGTATTAATAAGGTGTTCTATCGCTAGCAAAATGTGCTAAGAAAAGGTTTCATTACTATAAAAAAATTAATCTGCTTTTCCAAAGTGATGTTAAAATCAGACACACACAAGTTAAAATATATTCTTAATCTAGTGTGAAATTATTAGGGTCATCAATTGGCAATTCTACAAATATGTACAATTGATTTAAAATGAATGTTGGAAGAAAATTTTATTATAAATTTGTAATTTATTATCAATTATGTTTTTCTTTTTGATAGAAGGTTTTACACAAACTCGTAAACGTGTAGGTACACAATATAAAAGCACGAGGTGATTATGATGTGTGAACCTTGTACTTATGAAGACTTGATCTCTAGTAGATTCAATAAGAACCATTCAACATCACCATTAACCCAAAAACCAATTAACATCATTCCCAATTCAACTTTTAATCTAAAAAAAATATAAATTATATAAAAAATAAGAGATATAAACCTGTAAAACATCAATACCCATTCAAAAATAATTAATGTTAAAAATTATAAATTACAAATTAGGACGATAATTACTCTATAACGGTTGCTTAGTTTCTTGGGCAAGCTATAAAACCTAAAAAGAGTCTATGCCGACGCTTGTGTGAATAGAAGACCCGCAATCGTTTGAAGATATTGGCCGAAAACTATGTAATATTAATAATTAATAAAAAATTGTCTAGAAACGAAACCGAACTTCGGGGGATGCATCGTGTCACTTTATGATACACCACACTTCTGTACATCTGACTGCAAAATCAAGCACTTCTATACATCTGACTGCAAAATCAAATCAGCGAGAAAATTAAGGTTTACGGAAATAAATTTCCCATTCGTCATTATTCATAGCACTCAGCGAAGTTGCTGCTCATTTGCAAGAACAAATAATCGCACCGACCTGTGGCGTCTCAGCCAAGTCGGCCATGGTCGTCACAAAACATGAACATATTTGTTCTTACAAATGAAGCGTAAGCGTAAATTATTGACTAGAGTTTCTGAGTGTTTCATATTTATACACAACATGCCGCACACTATAATATTATTCATACGCGTTATTACAAATTGAGAACATTGTTTTTCTTCGTATGGGAAAAAGAATGGGTGTATCCTGTGCCGCCTGCAGATCACAACGCAAGAAATGTTCAGAAGAATGTATCTTGGCACCCCATTTTCCTCCAGATGATCCAGACAAGTTCGCAATCGTGCAGAGAGTGTTTGGAACAGGCCATATCGTTGAACTGCTTCAAGTAATCTTTTAACTCTGGCCCATTTTTATTGCCCCAACTGTAATTTGAGAACATAGGATATAATTGCACTTTTGGTGTGCATTTGTTTCAGGGTATTGAAGCTGCACAAAGAGCAGATGCAGTAAATAGCATTGTTTATGAAGCGAGTGCAAGGTTAAAAGACCCCGTTCATGGCTGTGCAAAAGATGTTCATCAATTGCAGAAGACAATTGCTGATCTAGAATCCCAATTGGCGGTGACACAAGCAGAACTAAAGAATATGCGTTCTGAGTATGATAATCTTGTATTGGTTCTTGGCACGTCATCTCTTGATTCTGCATCACAACCAAATGAAGATGGTATTTATGACACGTTGGATCCCCTGATATCGTGTGAGCTGCTACGGGATAAATAGATTTATCGGACTAAGTTGAGAGGGATGTCAGTTTAATGGAATAGTCTGGTGCGCTCATCCGTGACTGTTTGATGAGCTTTATATTCTGTTCTACGAAATAGTTATGTATTTACTAATGCATTATATAACTTAATTAAGTAACATTGTTTGCGTTGACTGCTAAATCTTGGTCGGTCATATTATTATAGTTCTCAGGTTAGTCAAACTAATCAGGGATTATTTATATCTAAGTGAGTAAGGTTCTAGTTTATTGTATATTTGTATGTTTTATAATTAATAGAATGACACGTGCCTATTTATCAATAAAATGGAAAGTGTTGAGTCTTTATGACGGTTTTGTGTTCTATTAGGGTTTTGATCTCCTCAGCTCACTATCTATTTGTCGTGTCTGTCTAGTATCATATCACATTTATTGCAGAATTTCTTTCCTCTATTTTGATGGCCTTGGCCAACCTTAGTACATTGGTTGCTGCTAGTGTTGAAGCCCAAGATCTGGTGATAATAACACCCCTAAACAAATGACCCAAGAAATTTGTGCCTGAGGTCTTTCACAAGGCATGTCTCTTCGTAAACTTGATGTTGCTTTGCCACCTTGAAAGCATACTCCAAGATTGGGTTGCCAAGAGATTAGGACCTCATGGGGTTCACCTTGATGACATCCAAAATGTAAAGAAAGATTTTTTTTGTTTTTGTTTTGTTTTGCTGAGCCTAGCCATGTTCAAGCCATTTTTCAACACGGTCCTCGGTATGTTCAATGTTGTATTCTTGTTTTTCAACCATGGTCACGAGACTTTTCTATCTGTAATGACAAGAATCTATGGGTCCCTATCTAGATTGCGTTTTACAATTTACAATGCTTGACCCTAGAAGTAGTTCTATGTTCAATTTGATTTGTCTGGTGAACTCAAGGAAAGGATTGATATTCATATAGAAAGTCTTTGTCACATTCAATGTGCGGTCCTTGTTGTAGCATCACAAATTGCACCCCCATACATGATTTATTGCTTACCTAGGCAATGACAATTCTTATTTGGAAGATAATGAGGCCAAATGGATGTGATCAAGATTTTCTAAAGCAACATAAAAAGAAATATAATGCTTATTTCTTATTTGGAAGATTATGCTTCTAGATGAATGTGATTACGATTTTCTAAATGAATATATAAAATTATAATGTTTATTTCTTATCTAGAAGCCAACGCCACTAGATGGACGTGATTGTGATTTTATAAATGATTATGTAAAAATATAACAATTATTTCTTATCTAGAAGGAAACAATACCGAATATATGTATGTAGACACCCAAATCCGATTAACTATTTCATAATCAAATTTAGCTCTCTTCTAGGTATTTTATTTAAATATTATTATTTAATTAAACTATGTTGATCCTCTAATTAATTAATTATAGCCTAATTGATTAAATATGCAACCTTGTCTATTTAATCATTTAACCCCTTCTTCTATTAATTAAAACAAATGCACCTATTTGCTTTACTTAATTCATTTATTCTTTTTTTGCTCTATTATTGAATTAAATAAATCTTATTTAATCCAATTTAGGCACATGGATCCTAACTTCAACCCCTAACCAAACATATCTTCAAACACCTAACCCATGGTTCTAACACAACACAACCTCTTCACACATACTAATCCTTCCTTAAGTTGGTTAATCACACTTAACTAGATAAATCACCCTCCACTCATTCTCTCTTCTCCCATCACATCCTCCTAAATCTCCTACTTTCCCTCTAATCCAAGTCTAATCATGCACTAAACATTTTCATAATCCTAATCTATAGATTAAGAAATCCTAACCCAAACCAAAGTCAACCTCATGTCTTTTAAACTCCATTCCCAACCTCCACTCCACTTCTCAACCTTAAATACCCCTTACACCTTTAACCACATTCTTACACCTTTGTCCCCATTCCCTCTTCCAAAAATGGTCGCAATCCTCAAGGATTGACCTTTGAGATTTGACACAAGATGCACCTTTATGGCATATCTTCCCAACCCCCTAAGTCCTCTCAACCTCTCTTCTTATGACACTTGTCACAAGGCTATGAGTTTGAAGAAGCACAATCCATGTGCTCACTTTCAAATGAATCTTAGCCATTCACAATGATTCAATCCTAGCCCTCCATTTTCCATCCTCTTTTCCTATAAATTGAGCCCTCACTTCCTTCATTATCATCTACCATTTGGAGAAAAATATTGGCAAGTTGACTACTTGTGGATGCATGAATCATTTTGTGTTGTCATCATGGCAACAAAGTCATGTTTAGTTTCTGTCATGAAAGACAAAATGACTAAGTAAGAAAAATAGGGCAGACAGAGATACTCAGCGATCAACACATCAACGCACGTGCGAGAGATCGATTCAGCTTATGCGCATTTAGATATAAGTTGTATGACATGTCTACATGATACATCCAAACATGCATAGTATGGAAATACAATACGGCAAAGTTACAAGAAGATCAATAGGTCAGCAGTCCAGGAGACAGAGCATGGAAGCCGACTAAGTGTTTTGATCAGCATGTGTTATTTTGTGATGTAATGGCTAAGCGACTTTTTTTATATGTTTGTAATGATGTAATTAACATTGTAGTAAACACTCTTGAAGCTGACTTGTTCGGAAGCATTGTATATTTTGTTTTAGGGCCGAATAGTGTTTTGTTTTGGGTCGCGCCTATTTGGATTTGAAGATATAAGTATGTAATGTAAAGATATGTTACAAGTGTTGATTATTATGCAAGAGGAAGATACAAAGGGACAGTACTATGAAGTCAGTATTTGATATAGCTCTTTGAGAGAGTAAGATCATTCGCGCATACACGGAACTAATCAGGCAATAGTGTCATCATAGCAGTTCATTTTGATATAGTGCATATCATCTTTCAGAAGGTTGTTGCCTTCATCTTATTGGGTAGTGAGCCTAGGCAGTGAGCAATATACCTTTAACAGGGTTTTGTAAAAGACTCCTAACAGGGTCCGACCTTTAACCAGGTCATTGTACTCATATTGTAAAGACTACTTCTAACAGGGCAAATGAACTCTCACAAGTTCATTATACTTAGTACAATATTTGTGGGTACTAATTCCCACCGGGGTTTTCCTCTGATCAAGGTTTCGCCGTAAACATATCATGTGTTATGATTTGTTATGTTAAGCTTCATTCTATGTATGTTTGATTTATGTTTAAGTTGCTGAAAAGTAATTAATAAACAAACACTGATTCACCCCCCCCTCTCAGTGTTTCTAACAAAAAATTACTATGCCATTTTGAATTGAAAACAAATAGTAAAGCATCCTTATAATGCCAAAAACTTCCCTAATCTGTTGGAAACCTCTTGTTGAAGCTTAAAGAAACCATCACTGTGAATACACATCCCTCAACTTGGACAAAGCTACATATCAAGAAGGCTCTTTGGGTGCTTGTGGTTTTGTATCCTCTTGTTTTTTTATTGGTTTCTTTTGTCTAATCTTAAAGGTTAAAATAGTTTTAGTTGTTTAAGAGCTTAACTAGTTTAGGTATTCTTTCAATCACTATTTTGTTATATAAATTTTGGCACACCTGGTGGGCCCCACTTCTATAGGTCATTCTCTATTTTTCCTATCTTCTTTGCAAACTAATCTTGAAAGAATAACATTCTTTGTTATTTTAGTGGTGTTTGCAAGGTTTTCTTGGTTTTTTTAGGTTGGAAATTGAAACAATAGATATTTGTGTTCCTGGTCATATTTTCCAAATTTGCAAAAAAGAAAAATTTAAAACTCGGTGGGATTGTGAGGACTTAGGGTGGGAATGCAATCGGGGTCAGTGGATCGCGAACCCATAAACTGACCCTCTATGACCAATAGAGACCATTTTCCTCTCTCTTCTATCTTTTTCTTTCTCCTTTACTAGTCGACGGGAAGACAGATTGAATATGTCAGAATCTTGTATGATGATTGTATCCCATAAGGTATTTAATTATGCCAACTATAGTAAACGTTCAAAATTTGTAACCTTGCATGATCGCCATTTGGCCTTATAGGAAGGCGTATAGATATTTGACCAGGCAAGATCATGCATATGACAAGTATAAGTCTTTACTGCTTTCTATCATTTTAGCACTTATCATTTTATTTTACTAATAGCTCTATAGGATCGTTGGTACAGTCCATGGGATCACCTTTCTGCAGTCTATGTTGTGTAGGTTGGTAAAATCATAGGTACAGATGACAGGATCACTATTTAAATTTTAAATAACTAAATTAACTCACTTTCATTTTGAGCACTAAAATTTACGTTTTATGTCTTATACCTCTTCACACTTCAGATTTGGGTCATTAAATGAACAAAGGTTAAAGTCGAACAATAAAAACTCACACTTCATTTGGGTGCATGTTAAAAATGAACAAAGGCTAAAAATTGAACAAAGGAATCAAACACTTCATTTTGGGCTTAAGATTTGAACAAGGCAAATAAAACACCTTGAATTGGTTCATTAAAATGAACAATCTTCGCAAGTTTTCTTATGTTGTAGGATTTACAAAATATTTCCTAACTTGAATGCGATAATTAATTGTGTGCTTAAAGTCTTTGGTGTGCTTTCACAATTCTTAGAGTGCGACCTCACATCATACATTATCCTCTCCTACTGACTCGCATAGTCATTAGAGATAGATAAAAATGACTATGACCGCTCAAATTCTTAATTTTTCTTAGAGAGACTTGTCTAGAGGGAATGTTTCCCCTTTAGAGGATGACCTTGAACCGGAAAGCACTCCACTTGATATATAAATAAGTTACTTAAAAAAGGTTTGTCTTACATCCCACCAAGCTCGGGTGAGGCATGTTGATGCTAGTATGGACTGGGTGAATTATTCCTATATAGCCAGCATGGTCAACTAGGCTCTTAAGTGTGTCACATGTGTACAACCTGTTTGGGGGGATGCCATAGACCTTACTAATGAGCCTAAAATAGAAGCCACCTTTTTTTCCTCAGTATAACTATCTGTATTACAAGAGGAATGCGCCGTCCTCTGAAGTTAGTCACCATACATGTATCCCTAGTTTTTGGATATAAGGCTTTTGTATTTCATCACCGAAAGTTGGACACACCCTTGTAACTATTGGAAATAATGGAATCGTGTGTACTAAGAGGGGAGGAGTGAATCAATACCCTTAAAAAATTTGTTCCTTAACCTTAATTCTTTTGTAATCAATTGGATTACCAGCCATACATGTTGTTCTATCTTTATGTATGTTATATCAAATCATAATTCAATTAGCATGTAAAAAATTCATAGAAACATTCATGAAATGTATAGTCACATGACACAAGATTTGGTAATGGAGAAAACTCCTATTAGAAGGTAAAAACTGTGGTGGCGATGAAACCCACAAAGCTTCACTATCTGTAGAATGGAAGGGGCAAGTTAAGGGTTACAATTTTGATCACTTCTAATGATCTACCCTTTTAGGAGTATTATGTAGAGACTAGTTAAGGTCTACTCTATTAAGAGCTTTAGCAACACTATTTACTGTGCACTCCATTAAGAGATTTATAAATGATTGTTAAATCCACTTTTCTCAAGGATTTCTTGTATTTGATACACTTGTTAGAATGTAGTAAAAAATATTCGTTGACCTGAGTATATGCAATCTAAAATTTCTCATTAATGATCCAATAAAGATTACATGTATATTTATCACCTATTGTGATTGATCAATACCTCTGTTCTTCTCGGTAGCCTTGAATCTGGTTCTTGATAACCCATTTCATCTTTTTTTGTTCTTCTACATAAAACTCTCAATCTGATCCATAGGTGTTCTCCTCAGCTACAATCATCATCACACACATGTTCAGATAGATTACATATCTATTTATACAATGATTTTGACCTAAATGAGTTTCACGTATTGCAATGATAACCCTATGATCGAAGGTTTACAGCTTGACCTTGATCTCCTAGTTTGCACATTTTCAATCAGTTAGATAGATTAAAACAATTACAATTACATTGATTGTCCATCAAGAAATGGATTTAAAGCTAAATATAAAACACAAATGTTTTATCTGACGTGGAGGTCAGATCCACAATTCTTGGAATTCAAACTGTCTCTCGGTAGATTGGTGCTAATAATGCTCTTTAGACTGTCAGGGTCCTCATCCATCTATTCTGTTGGGTTTCACTGTACTCTTCTTGTCGGGTTCCTCTGTCAGGTTTGATCTGTCAATTTTTCTCTGTCGGGTTCCACTTTGTAAAATTTTTGGGTTGTACCATGTTGTTAGGTTCCCTTGAACTTGTCTATCTAGTTGCACTAAACCTGACTTTCGGTGTTTGTGTTACCGACAGTTCAAAACTATTTTTCCTTTTATACTAATGGAAAAAATATGTCTTCAATATCTCCCTTTGACATTAGTATCAAAAACTTATATGTGCAAAATACTAAAATCTTTATTAATGTACACCATGTATTCACCTTGTCATTGATGACTCCCCCTATGTATATGTCAGTATAGTATATGTATATACACTTATCATCGCCTTTATACATATCATTTTCCTACTTGTATCCCCTTGTATCATATCATTTTCCCCCTTTTTTGATAGTAAGGGCAAAGGTGTAATCATTTACAACTTTTCATAAATGTGGGAATGAGAGTCGTTCATGTCTTCCATCATATTTTCCCATTTCTCCTGAAGGTATTCTTGAGCCATGTGCTGTAATGTGATCCTCATGTGTATATCATAGATGTTGTTAGTGACAGACATTTCTAGGGTGGCTATCAATTGCCTAGCCATTGTCATGTGTTGTTGCAGTAGTGTAAGATTCAGTAGTAGTAGAGCCTGTAGCTTAGTTACCTCATCCCTAAAATTTGATTCTTCCTCTTGAATCTGAAGGCTCAACTTCTTTGCATCCATTACCTTTGCATAATGTCGTTGTATTGCATTGTCTATTGTTGAGAGACTATGAGCACTAGATCTAAGATCTGCATCTATTTTTTATATCTTTTCACTATTCTCCTTAGTGAATTTCTCTAATGTGCTTAACTTTTGAACTAAGGCTATTGCTTCTGAAATGATAGGTTCTAACTCACTTACTTTTTTAGACAACTTCACCTTGTTCTCAGCCACTTCTTGGCTAATTTTCTTGGTCAATTTATATTGATACTTTTTCTCTACTCATTATTTAATTTCCTTTTTTGCATCCACATTCTGTGATTGGATTCTGTCAGTAAGAAAGGCTAATTGATCAATGATTGATGCATTTTGATCAATTTTTGTATCATGTCCTATTTTTTTAAGTATATCCTTTGTTGTTTCAAGTACTGGAGTGGCTTTATTTCCTTTTTCAGCTTATCTTGGATAGCTTTTCTTCTACATAGTTCTACATAGTTTGTTAGTGCCTCTGGATCCAATGTCCTTGAATCACAGGCTGGTATCTCAATTATCTCTTCCAATGTAACTGGATTCATGTTCTTGTTCGTGTTCTTCTTGGAAAGAGTTATGGAGGGACCTGTATGCAGTACCATAGTAAGTTCATTTTCTTGGTGAAGGCTTTAGTGTATGTGTACTTGTATCCTATTGATCAATGTCTAGATGTTGGTTGGGAGTGGATGTCTCCACATCAACCTTAGCCTTATATGCATCATCTCCTTCGGTAGCCTTCGGAGTGGTATCACCTCTCTTTTCTTCTTCATCTTTGTTTTTTTGTTCTCCTCTTGTTTCCTTTTTTTCTCCACCTTTATTCTTCTCATCAGATGTTTCTTTCGGTTCTTCTTCACCCTTATCCTTGGGTATGCTTGCATCCTTGTTGGGTGATTTCTCCTTCTCTAAGATAATATTGATAGCTTGTATCAATAGTGGTATTTTCCATGGTGAATCTACTTGAGTATTATATGTTGTTGTGTCTCATTCCTCGGTCTAGTCTTGGGCAACAATGACTTCTTCGTCTTTCTTTACCTCATCTGTAGGATCTTTTCTGATAATGTCAATGATAGTAGTATTGGGTAATGTTTCATCTGTAGTGTCCATATCCTTGTTAGATGTTGCACGTTCAATGCTTCTTCATTTACATCCCCACCATCAGTTATAAGAATGTATTCTGTGATCTATTTATCCTGATCTTCTTCATTATGTGGCTTGTCAGTGAGTTCCAATACATGCTCGGGGCTTTTGTCCTTTTTGGGTACCTCAAGTATTTTTCTCCATTCATCCTCACTTTTTCTGTCAAGCTCAATTAGATTTCCCTGTAGCACTTTGTAGGCTCTTAATTTTGGTGAGAACCTTTTGGAATTTTTCTTCATCATTTCTTCAATCTCTTCCATCTTATATTTAGGTGGCATAACAAATACTAGGGCTCTTTCCCTTATTTGTTTCTCAGAATGTAGTGCAAATGTCCACCTTGCTGAACTTTTGTCTAGAAGTTCTGTAGGCATTTTACCTTGAAACTTTATTGGTACATATTTGAATATGCACACTTTTGTAATGATTGCCTCTTCTAACTTATTATGGTCCTTAGGATCCAGTGTTAGCCATTTCCTTATCTTAGGATTTGTTATTGAACCTGACTTCATGGTAGCTGCACATACCTCATCAATTGTGGTAGTTAACTTATTATTAACAGGTTGTTCATCTTTCTTGGTCTCCTCTATGTATTCCTTACATCTGATGAATCTCTTTCTCCTCTTAGTTTCTGATGTTTGACCTATTTGAGGATTCCTTTTATAAGTTCTCATCTGTCCTTTCTTGACTATTGATGCACTTGTGTCTTTATTTGTCTGATTTCTAGTCCTTGATGCAACAGTGGTCCTTGGCTTATTTGCTAGTGGTGGTGGTGCATCAGACTCTATAGACTCAGAGTCACTCAATTTTTCTTGTTCATCGATGGGTGACTGTCCCTCAGTGTCATCCTTTTTCTCTGACTCTTCATCATTTACCGACAACTTTTTCTTTAGTATCTTTACCATTTTCTCTTTGTTTTTATCATTTTTCTTCACAACTAAGTGTGTTATAATTCATTCCTTGGATTCCTCATAGGTTCCAAACCTAGGTTGTGTCTTGTCAACTGGTTCATTTGTCAATTCTTCAATAGCATTTGTGGCTTGATCTATGTTGACTTCTTAGTCAAGTGGTGCTAACAATGCTATTCTTGGTACAACTGGTTTGATAAATATCTTGTCAGTGTCCACCATAAAACAAATGTTAGTCTTATACTTTTATACCAATTGTTCTAGTATTCTCATTCTTTTCTATGTTCTTTCCTTCAATCTAGTGAAGTATTCATCCATAACTGATACAAAGTTGTCACCTAGTGACTTGATGAATTCACTGATTTGTATGGTCACTGGTCGAGTGGTATCATAGTTGACATTTCCTATATATGGAAAGAAGTTCTAAAATTAGAAATGTACACATTAAAAGTGATCCGAACTTACATGAATTGGATTTTTTGGACCTCATTGTCCCCATGTTTTCATCTAACTGCTTCAGTAGAATCTCAGATAGATCTAATTGTAGATGTTTCTTTACAATCTTATAAGTAGTGTCAACTTCTCCACATGCTATGTTGTTTAGCCTGTTGGATTGGTATATCTTGTAACCTAGTACACATGCACCTAACTTGCATTCTAGATCAGTGATGGTGTTATCCTTCAATCCTATGTTATTCCATACTGTACCTGTCATCTTCTCTATCTCAAGATGAGAACGGTGTTTGAGAGCCTTGGCCTTATTGGTTATAGGATAACTGGTAACAACATGTATCACATTTCTAGTGATTGGTTTTGGCTCATCTAGCCATGTCTTTTGGTTGTGCACTCTCCTCAGCACTAATTGAATCCATTCTGTCTTAAACACCCTTGGGAACATTATGGAAAATGTCAACCCTTTGACCTTGATGTGTTTGTGTTCCTCCTTGATGGTTTTTCTTGTACAAAGCTTCTTGTAAGCTTCATCACTCTCAAGATTTCCTATCTCAGGGATCTTGTAACGTATTTAGGAATGGACATCCTCAATCAGTAAAACCCTAGGTGGAATTATATAGAACCCATTAGTGTCGTTGGGTTGCGAGGAAACCTCTGGAAAGATTTTATACTTAGATTCTTCACAAGTGGAGTTCTTGAACGGATTAACCTTCTTCTCCTTAGCATTCTTGATCTTGGTTGCATGGGAAGTTATTGCCATGATTTCACAAATTTTTGGGCTTTTCCCATAAAATAAAATAGTGAGCTCAGTGATTCTTGTGACTTAGTTTAACCTTATGTAGCTATTCTTCTTCGAAATCTGAATACCGTGAATCTTCTTGAAGTTCTCTGCAATCTGGTCACCCTATTTTTGCTATATTCTTATCTTCTTTTTTTCTTAATCGCTTTGTAAATAATGAGCTCATCTGTCACCCTATTTATAAATGATGGCCTATGTGGAGTGATTAATGATCCACCCACTTGTCATGTGTTGAAGAAGGATTTTCTCAGGTTACACACAAACTTTTGGTTTTGGGTAAGTCATAACTTACTTGATCTTTCACGGGTTTAACGATGGTTCTCGGTGTATTGAAAAGACAACAATGCTTTTTACTTGATTATCGATGAGTCTCAGGTTACATTGATTAACTTGGTTTTCACATGTACACTGATGATTCTCAGTATGATTTGACAACTTATATTTTGTATGTTTACCAATGATTTTTGGTATGCATTAATAGACGAGATTTAATTCACAGAATCATAACAAGTAATAGCATAGTGCATCTTTAGTCATGCTCATTTAGTATTTTAACTATGTATAATGGAACTGATGTAAAGTATAACTTAGTATAGTGAAGTTCCATACTTGTTCATCTTAGGTGGTGGTGGTGATGTCACTAGATCCATTGGATAAGGTGTCACCTATTGTGTTTCTTGGTCCAACATCATTAGTGTTTGTAGCTTTCCTCCTCATTTTATTTCTCATCTACCTGATGTCTTCAATGGTGTTTCCATTTGAAAAGGTGCTTGTATCTGTCACTTGGTCTCTACAGTCCTTGCTTAGATGACCAACTTTATGATGGTGTAAACATGTCAATTTGGGGTTAGCCTAGCTCCCAGACTTTCTTATCCATTTTTTCATGTAATTTGCTGCTATGTGTCCATATCTACCACATGTTGTGTAGTTTCCCCATGTATTGTAATCCCAAACATATGAGTTACTGACTCTTTTTGGTTGATAATAATTTTCTTGATCTTTAGGCTTCCATGCTTTCTTTTTCTTCTTCCTACATTTAAGAGATGTGTGCCTATGCATTTTGCAAGTAGGACAGTATTTATCCATGTAGGTTTCCTTCTTTGGTTGTTTCATCTCAGATTTACATTCATATGCTTTATGTCTTTTCTTTTTATAGTTATAATAATTTCCTATGAATAAAGACATGGATTTAGGAGTACCTCTTATTTTGCTCCTGCAAGCATTTGATGTCTGGCCTATTTTTCCATAGTGATTGCATGACTTCCTTCTTGGTCTTGGATTTTCATAGACATTCTTTAGATTAGCTTGGTATGGTGATACTCCATTCTTAGTATACCCTAGACTAGTATTGTTGTTGACTCTTATTTGTCCATCTAGAATTAAGCCATCCTTTTGGTGCTTTCTTTATCTCTCTTGATCATGTCATTCTATTGTTTCTGAATTCTTACTTCATGCCTCAGTCTTTCATTTTCTTATCTTAGCTCACCAATAGCTTCTAGTTTTCCATGCAATTCTATGTTCATTCGGTTTGCCTCCTGACTCATAAGAATAATCTGATTGGTGATCTCATGATTATGTTTAGTAAGTCTTTGTATTTCTGACTCTTTCTCTTGTAGATTTTCATTAATCTCGCTCCTATCATCAATAGCTAGTGTCCTTTCTTTCTCATCTTGTCTAGCATTATTCATAACCTTAATGATTCTTACCATATGTGTCTCTTGACGGATTTGCAATGATTTCACTTGTCCAGCTAGATGTTGATTGATTTCTTTTAAGCTTTTATTGATGCTTTAAGATGTATCTAATATATTGCTTGATGTAGAACTTGAAGACTCAAATAAATCAGGCATCTCTTCCTTATGATACTATGTTTCATAATAGCGAGATGCCATAATATTTCTTTAATCAAGTAACTATCTCATCTTGATTCTAGCTTCTTTATTTTAATAATAGAAGATCTGTATCTCTAAGTTCTGATTCTCAATACTCTTGTCTAGCTTGTACCTTTCCATTGTATGATATTTTCTCTTAAGTCTTTTAAAATTTTCCAAATAAGATATCTCTAGCTCTAATACCAATTGTTGGAAATAATGGAATGATGTGTGTTGAGAGGGGAGGGGTGAATCAGTACCCTTGAATTTTGTATCTCTTAACCTTAATCCTTTTGTAATCAGTTGTATTACCAACCATATATGTTGTTCTATCTTTATGTATGTTATATCAAATCATAATTCAATTAGCATGTAAAACAATCATAGAAATATTCATGAAAAGTTTAGACACATGACACAAGATTTGGTAATGTAGAAAACCCATGTTACAAGGTAAAAATTGTTGTGGGGATGAAACCCACAAAGGTTCAATATTTGTAGAATGGAAGGGGCTGGTTAAGGATTACAATTTTGATCAATTCTAATGATCTTGCCTATAAGGAGTATTATGTAGAGATTGGTTAAGGTCTACTCTATTAAGAGCTTTAGCAACACTATTTAGTGTGCACTCGGTTATGATATTTACAAAGGATTGTTAAATCCACCTTTCTCAAGGATTTCTTCTAATTGCTACACTTGTTAGAATGTAGTAAAAAATATTTATTGGCTGAGTATATGCAATCTAAAATTGCTGATTACATATCCATTAAAGATTACATGTATATTTATCACCTATTGTGATTGATAGCTTTGTCATGCTCCGTAGCCTTGAATCTGGTTCTTGATAACCTCTTTTATCTTTTGTTGTTCTTCAGCATAAAACTCTCAATCTGATCCATAGATGAGCTCCTCGACTACCATCATCATCACACACATGTTTTGGTAGATTACATATCTATTTATACAATGATGTTGACCTAAATGAGTTTCACGTATTACAATGATAAATCTATGATAGAAGGTTTACAACTTGACCTTGATCTCCTATTTTTCATGTTTTCAATCAGTTAGACTGATTAAAAAAATTAAAATTACATTTCTTGTCCCTCAAGAAATAGATTTAAAGCTAAATAAAAAGTTAAATATTAAACACAAGTGTTTTATCTGATGTGGAGGTCATATCCACATTTCTTGGAATTCTACCTCTCTCTCGGTAGCCTGGTGCTCGGGATGCTCTTTAGTCTATCGGGTTCCTTTGTCATCTATTCGGTTAGGTTGCACTATACTCTGCTTGTTGGGTTCTTCTGTCAGGTTTGTTTTGTTTGGTTTTTTGTATTGGGTTCCACTTTGTAATACTTTTAGGTTACACTATGTCCTCGGGTTCCCTTGAACTTGTCTGTCAAGTTGCACTAAACCTGACTTTTGGTGTTGGTGTTACTGATGGTTCAAAACTATTTTTCCTTTTTTACTAATGGAAAAATATGTCTTCAGTAACCTGGGATCTCCTACTTACTCATACCTTGGAGGCCTTATTAAGTGTAAATTTTTTCATTCATCTCAACGTTGTCTTACCTCTTAGATTGAGAGGGAAAAAGTGCATGAGGATCAGATATGCCATGTTTTGAATTCATTCCAAGCTTATGAGCCTACAAACACTATATTGAAAAAAATTAACCTTAGGATAAAGTGTGTGTGATTCTATATCTGTGGTAAATTGGCCAAGTGAAAACATTTTGAACATACACAAACAAAAAGTTTTTGTAGACGTCCAAAATATTAATTAAATTAATATTTCTTATATATTCATCTAATTATTTATTTTAATCAATTAAATAGTTCCCCTTCTAGAAGTATTTAAATAAATTCTAAATACCCCAATACATTTAATTTGAATACATTTTCCTCCCAAAATACCTCATTTTTTAATAAATTTAAAATCCTCCATATCCCTAATTATTCTAAAAGAGGATTAAATGAAATCTAATTTGAATGATTAATCTAAACCTCACCTAGAGAGATATTAATCCAATCTAGAAACCTTACCTACTCCTACCCTACACTACCCATCCCTCTTGCTAAACCTATCTTCCCATCTTAATCACACACTAACCTTGTTTAAAGTGTGATTCCTAACCTTTTTTATCCCTATGGAATGCTCACACATGAGTGAGCAGCTCATCCCAAGAGATCCACCCAACTCTCTTAAATTCTGTTACAACCTTGTCCCCACTCCTTTCTCAAAGTTTTCTCACACATGTGTGCGCAACCTTGAGCCACTAAAGCATTAAATGCTCATATTTGACCTTTTTTCTAAGCCTATGTGTCCCTTATGTGGCTCCTATGTGGATGTCACATAGGTGCCCCCTCATCCAAGCCTCTCTCCTTCCTCCAAAAATATATAAATAGAGGCCTTTTCCTCTCACATTTCATCTCTCACTTTTGCATTGTTATTATGCTAATTTGGTTCTATAATTCATACTAGTTTCATGATTTCTATTTTTTTTTATGCTTAAACAATTTAGAGATCACATGTAAGGTAATTTTGTTAGTGAATCATAGTTTTCTTATTTCATTTTCATCTCATTTCTTAGCTTAAATTACCTTCTTGAGGAAGATATGAGACAAGTTCTTCATACTAGCTCTTGAATATCTCCTTCTCCATCAATATCGTATTCATAGTAGCATTGTAATTGAGGATTCATACATTTGTGTTTGAAAGAGCACATACACATTTAATATTTTGATAAAATCAAACAACTTAAATAGGTTGCTTAAGTTTGTTTCATGCTCAATCCGATGTTATTTGGTTTTCTTAGTTGCTTGCTTGATATTTCATGATTTTAATCAATTTTATGTTGTAACTCACTAACCTTGAATCTTGTTGCTTGCTCCCAACATGTATAAGATTTCCTCATACACAATTTCTATAAGAATTCTTTTTCCAAAGAGATAAAAAATGAAAGTCCCAAACTATTTGTTTCTGCAAAGTTGCCTTGTCCTTTGGAAGATTCTTTATAGACATTTCCAAAAAGTCTGAAAGCTCATGTCCAAGATCAAGAAAAGGCACACTTAGCATAGTAACTGCCTAAATTGATAGAGCTGCAATTATTTGAACTGTGTCTCTCATAGGGGAACTAAAAGAGAAAGAGGAGGAAGGTCATAAGACCTCAAATGCATAAGGGCTTGGTCCTTAATCCATTTGTAATCAGCTTGTTTAGTTTGTAATAAATACCCCACCTTCTAACCCAATGACATGGATTTGGCAAGTCTATAAGACACCATGGAAATATGGGCTTAGGGATACTTAGGAGAGTCTTAAAAATGTTTAGGATGCATTTTAATAATTTTAGATAATTTCTAAGTTGACTCAAAGTCGTTGATTTGTAATAATTGCATGTTTGACAACTCTTTGTGAAAGCTGTAAATGTTGCTAATGACAACTTGTCACCAAAAGTTGCATTTTGCACCCAACAGTCACAACAGTTTAAAAAATCATTTGGGACCATTTGGGAAGGAATAAAAATGATGAAATAAATCTCTTTAAGACAAGAGGAGAACATTGTAATGATTTTTCATCTTGTGATTGAATAAAACTATGAAATTCCTACATTTTCAATGTTGAGATATCATGTAAAACCCTGTACAATGTGTAAAATGTTTTGATTTCAATTGGGGATTATAGTTCTTCCTCTTACCTTTCATGTGCATCAATTTTGAGGGCTTGATTCTCTGTTTTCAGGGAGAAAACACCAAATTACTCACTGGTGGTCTGTACAAGCAACATTTCGAGGGCTTGTCAGAGAAATAACCATATCTTGCAAATCCATCCTTTGTTATTAATGACCCTAGAGGAAATTCAAGTGTGAGCAATACAATTTAGGAATATAGTGGAGCTTTGTACGTTCCTAGTGGGAGCATGAAGAAACTTGATGCCCTAGGTGGATATCTCCATGTGGCTACCATGTAGAAGAAAGACAAAGGTTTCATATGTGGAGTTGCATGATTGAAAAAGGGCTATAATTTTTGATTTGGGGATTTCTTCATGTATAGAAGACATCCAAGTGGTTGGATTGGTGGGGAAACATCATTGTACAACACGTCATTTGGAAACCAAGCCTAATTATGACAATTAGGCCTTCAGTCTCAATAGGGGTTGAGACCTTTAAATCTTCATCCCTATAAATCCTTTTGGGGGTGTTGTGTAACTCTTGAAAGGGTGTAAGAATAACCTATTGGTTGGTTGGGTCCTTTGGAGAATAAAGGATTAAAGTGGGAAACACAGTCCAGGAAGGGCTACAAGGATTAGGAGTCCTTTGTAAAGAAAGTATACACCAGAGGCTGGGAAGTTTAGAACCAATGGTTGGTTCATGAAATGTTGACATATACAAAACAATTTAAAATCCTTTTAGATACCTCAGGGTTTGTGAAAAATATCAAGCTTAAATGAGCCATTGTATCCTTACGGGTCACTTAGAGTCCCTAAGACAAAGCTAAGGGTTTCATTATGTGTTGGAAACAATTGTTGTAAGGCGGATATGGAACATAATAAAAAATTACACCTTCACACCCTATGGAGTCAGAGTTGGGATGTTAGAGTCCTTGGTTTGGTTCTTGGATTGAGGAACCCATAATATCAATAATAATGGAGAAGCAAGGGCTATACATCAGTGTCATTCCCCAAAGTTTTGTTGTAAGCATCAAAAGAAAATGTTTGACTCCAGCAAGCATAAGAAATTGAAACTCAAGCTGCCTCTTGTATATATAGAGTGTTGATTAACTAATGAATATATGATCGAGATGATGACTTGACCAAGTGATACTTTGTATCATGATTGTAGATATGGTTAGATCAGTTGTTGTTTTTTCATTGATGTCAAGCAATTGATTAATTTATTTCTATTATGTTACCATATCTTAAGAGGAGAAGTTAAATGGGTGTCAAATAAAGATCAAACAACGATGAAGTAATGATGATATAGTTTTTTTCTACTATATATTTTTTTTATCAAATAAGCACATTTGATTGATCAAGTCAAGAAGTATAATGAATTAAGTTATATCTAAAAGAGTTACTTTATCGAGCTAGACTGAGTCAGTCATTAGAATGTTATGTGAGTCGGTTACAGTTAGCGAGCACCAATAAATGAGCACTGAAGACTAATTAGAGATTGAGCAGTGAATGAAGTCAGTTACTGAGCTGTAAAACAAGTTTTACCAAGTATAATTACTAATATTAAATGATGATAAAATGAAATTTAATGTGAAGCGATGATGAGATGGATGAGGAAATGAATTAAATAAATTTTGTTACAAGATCTACAAATGGGAAAATTCAATGTGAAGATCTAACGCAAAGATCAAGCGGTTAAAAAAAATTATGTCAGTTCCAAGAAAATTTACAAGTTACCAGGTAAAAGTGAAATTGTTTACCAAGTTGAGAAATATGAAGAAGATGATCGAACGACTGAGCCCAAATGAAGGAAAATGAAATTAAGGAGATTAAGAGGAAAAACTAGGTATATATAAGGAATCATAATTACATAGAGTGTAAGGCTCCTAGCGAATTGGATAGAGAAGGATAAGAAGCTAAAGAACAACATTTCCTGAGCAGAACAAAGAAAGACAGATTCACAAATCTATAGTCTGAGAAAGAGATAAATGGAGCATGTGATGTCAGTATTCAATTGAGCATAAAGAATCTGATACAGAAAAGGTAGTTTATATATTTATAGATCAAATTTTATTGTTTCTTATTAATATTTGTAATAGAGAAGTCTCTTAACCAAGTGGATTTAACCGTCCTATTTGTAAAACCTAGAATTAGGTGACATTCCAAAAGAGAATTTAAAGACCTCTAGCAAGACCACTACTAACAGGGTGAAGATCTTAATAGATCTGAGGTAAATCCTCTAAGAGGGTCACATTTAGAAAATGTGTTTATAATATTTACTAGGATAAGTTCTTAACCGAGCGTATTTACAAAGGGTACATTTTTATTGTGGGTTACAATTCCCAAAGCAGTATTTTCTAAATTGGGTTTCCTCATTAAATTATGTGTGAATCGAGTTAAATCTGATGTTTACATGGTTAATCTGATGTTTCTAAGTTTTAATGATTGATTTACATATATGAGATGTATTGTTTCTTATGTTATTGAGTTATTTGGTGAATTGGTTATTTACGGTATTTAGTAGTACCGAGTGAATCAGTGAGTTCATTTTTAAGAGTTTAATTTTGATTTGTCTGATTTTACCCCCCCCCCCCCACCCCCGCCTNCCCCCCCCCCCCCCACCCCCGCCTCCCTCAGTGGGACCAATAATTGGTATCATAGATTTGTTACTCTAAAGTGATAAGTTTAAAAGAACTTGAGTCAAGATCTAAATATGTATAAGAGGGAAGCACCAAAGTTGAATAACGATCATTTATCTACATAGAAAAGTATAATCAGGTTGCATGTATTTGGAGTAGGAGAATATGGTCTTCACTTTCTTTAAAGTGAATATGTAGCACCGACTACTGCACCTATGACTATAAGTGAGAAAAGACAGAAGAAGGAACATACACCAGTTATGATTAAAATTCATCTACACTTACCGACCATGAATATGATGAGCTTGATGACTGCACAACTTAGAAAAAAATGTGGGATAAACTTATTTTCAACTATGATGGAGATTCAACATGTTTGGAAGGCTAAATAGAAATTTTAGAACAAAATTTGACTCTCTAAGGATGATGGAAGGAGAGAACATAATATAGTATAATATAATACTTAAGCAGACTATTAAATCTATTAGAGGAGTGGGCGGTATGATAACAGAGGATGATGTGACAAGCAAAATGTTGAGAATCCTGCTACAAAGTTATGCTATTCATGTATCTGCATTACAAGGGTTAAGATCTATACCCTAGATGAATATTTCACTGGATGCTACTATTGGTAGGTTAACTACATTTGAGCTAAATGATTTTGACAATAATATGTCTGCTACTTCTAAGATTGAATATACATTTAAGTATACGTTAAAGATTGGAAAAATTAGGGAATTTATAGCTAGAGATGGATATTTGAGTAGTGCTATTGATAAATTTCATAGTTTTATTGAATGTGATGAGAATGAAAGATAATTTGAATCTTTCTTGGCTAGAAGGCTACAAACAGGAAAAGGAAAATACCGAGGTAAGTTACCCTTGAAACGTTTAAAGTGTGATAACCTTGGTTGCTTTGCATCTAACTGTCTGGATAAAGATAAGGAAGAAAAGAAAGATAACAAAGATAAGGAAAAAAAGAGAAAATAGATTCTAGAGATACATAGACTACAAAAACAAAGGTATGAAATATTTTTTATATTTCTAATGAAGAAATGAGTGATGATGATTCTTTTGATAGTGATGAGGAAAAAGAAGTTGTTTATGTTGCTATAAAAGATGATTCTGATGAAGAAGATCCTAGCAACCTAATATCATAAGTAAGAATGAAACATGGATTATAGATAGTGGTTGTTCACATCACATGACTGGTGACACACTTAATTTTATTTCCTTGGAAAAGAATGATGGAGGTTATGTTAGATTTGATAATGATGCTCAATATCTTGTGAAAGAAAAATGATCTATAATTATACTGAATAACACAACATGTGATGATGTTTATTAGGTTATAGGATTAAAGTATAATCTGTTGAGTGTTGCACAGCTAAACAATACAAGTCACCAACTAGAATTTCAATATGGAAGGGTGAAAGTATTTGATGAGAAGACTAATCTAATTTCTACTGGAGAAAAATATAAAGGTAATCTATTCTATCTTGATACTTCTATGAAGCGTTCCCTATTTTCTAAAGTTGAAGATGTTTGGTTATGGCACAAAAGGCTTTGTCATGTTAATTTTGATAACTTAATAAAGTGAGTAAGAAGAGTAGAGTAAGAGGACTACTGAGACTTGAAAAAAGTACACAATGCTATCTACATAGAATTTCAGATAGGTAAGATGACTAAATATATTTTTGCAAGCGAGACTTATGTTACACAAGGAATTTTGGATTTAGTTTATACTAATTTATGTTGACCAATGAGAACTCAAAGTTATTATGGAGACATATATTTTATTTTATTTTTGGATGATTATTCTAGAATGATGTTTGTAATGTATTTAAAAGAAAAATATGATGCATTTCAAATGTTTAAGTGGTACAAGGCCCGAGTTGAAAAAGAAACTAGATATAGTTGAAATGTCTTAGATCTAATAGAGGAGGTGAGTTTACTTCCGATGAGTTTACATTTTTTGTAATGAGAATAGAATCAAGAGATAGTTGTCAGCACTAAGAACACCACAACAGAATGGGATTGCTGAGAGAAGAAACATATCTATTATTGATTGTGTTAGGAAACTGATGATTCAAAAAGGATTTTGAGATAAATTCTAGAGTGAATATTTGAGTACTATTGTTTATATATTGAACTGAGCACAAATATAGAAAGATACCAACAAGAAAACTTATCAAATCTGCTATGATCACAAACCTAATGTTAGTAACTTTAATTTTTTTGCGAGAAAATTCTATATTTTGAAAGATTCTAGAGAAGGAAAGTTTTATTCAAAAGGAGAAGAAGGGATATTCTTAGGATATTATACAAGGAGTAAATCTTACAAATGTTTGAACAGGGTTACTAACAAAATGGTGGAAAGTGAAAATGTAAGAATTGATGAATTTACAGAAAGGAATGTTGAGGATAGTAAGAAGGAACCATAATATTATGAGAAGTTTCTATATGTACAACATGATTCCCCTGATACTTTATCGAGAAAACCTACTAAGGAGGAAGATGAATAAGGAGTTCCACAACTGAATGTTGATATTTAAGAATCGAGAGCTACCGAGCCTAGTTTGGAAAAATGTATGAGAAGGCACCATTCCCTAAGCATGGTTATTAGAAATAAAGATGCTATAATGATGACTAAAAGCAAGGTAAGAGACAATACATGTTTGATATCAGCATTTGAGCCTAAGAGAGTTAAGGACGCACTAGAGAATGAAGATTGGCTGAAAGCAATGAAATAAGAGTATGATCAAATTGAGAATAAAAAGACATTGGCATTAGTACCTAGGCCCAAAGACAAAAATATTATTAGTACTAAATGGATTTTCATGAACAAACTGAATGAACATGGAGAAGTTATCAGAAAAAAAACTAGATTTGCTTGCACAGGTTATGCACAAAAAGAAGGAATTGTCTATGGAGAGACTTTTGCACCTCTTTCTAGACTAGAAGGAGTTAGAATAGTTCTAACATATACTAGTTATAAAGGATACAAAGTATGTAAGATGGATGTTAAGTCTTCATTTCTTAATGGGATTCTTGAAGAAGAAGTATGCATTGAGCAACCTAAACGATTCATTAAGAAAACAAACAAGAACAAGGCATGCAAGTTACATAAAGCTTAATATGGATTGAAATAAGAACCACAAGCATGGTATGAAAGACTTCACTCAAGTATCTAATCAAAATAGGATTTCAAAGAACAAGGGATAACAATAATGTTTACTTGAAATGTGACAGTGATAATAAAATTTTGATTTCTGAAAATTTTGTTGATGATATTATTTCTAGAGGGAATGACACTTTATTTAAAGGATTTGATGATGAAATGAGAAAAGAGTTTGAGATGTCACTTATTGGAGAGATTAAGTTCTTTCTAGAACTATAGATATATCAAGTTATTAAAAGAATCTATATTACACAAGCCAAGTATATCAAAGACATTCTTAAAATTTTTGGTATGGAAGATTCCAAACATGTTTGAACACCAATGGTTACTAGATGTAAATTATCTAAAGAGGATGAAACAAAAGAGGTGGATAATACTCTTTACGGATCCATGATTGGTAAATTGTAGTATGTTCTTCGCAGCATACCTGATATAGAACACACTATTGGAATTGTTGCAAGATTTTCTTCTAATCTGAAGGAAACACATATGTCTATAGTAAAAATAGTTTTGAGATACTAGAAAGGCACAAAAGAGCTTGGATTATTATACAAAAAAAGAGGTAATTTTAATCTTCAAGTATACACTGATGCAGATTGGGTTGGAAATGTTGATGACAGAAAAAGTACTAGTGGATGCGCATTCTTTCTAGGTGAAATATTGGTTACATGGGTAAGAAAGAAAGAAACTTGTATTTCGGATTATACTGTCGAGGCTAAATATTTTATTGCTTCTATGAATTGTGCAAACTTAGTATGGATTAAGAAATTAATTGAAGGTATTAAAGAAGAGATCAAAGACTGAGTTACATTTTTTTGTGATAATACAAGTGTTATTAATATATCAAAGAACCTGGTTATGCATTCAAAGACCAAACACATTTCTATCAAGTGTCACTACTTGAGATAGTAAGTTGAAGAGAAGAATGTGAAATTGGAATATGTAAATTCAAAAGAATAATTGATTGATATCTTTACTAAGCCACTACCTAAAGATTATTTTGAGTATCTAAGAGGAAAATTAGAGGTTCTTCCCATGTCCAATGTTCACTAAAGAGCATGAGGCATGCTACATCAATTATATATTTCATTAGAATATCTATTTCTGAATTGATGTTAGTATGACACACTTTAGGTGATTCTTGAAGTTGTGAAAAGATTTTTGTATGTAATGTCTTATGAGTATATGTCAGGTATAATCCACTACTGGAACAAGTTTTTAGGATTATGACTTTTTGGCATTGTTATCAAAGAGGGAGAGATGAATTGATGATATTTTTACTAACAAGAGGGAGCAAAATGCATTTTTAATGTTTACTCATGAAGGAGATTAAAAATATATGTTATAGGAACATAAGATTTATCGAAGAGGGGGATTTAGATCATAAATATCAAAGTGGAAACATATATATCTACTCAGAGGGAGTACAGTTATGTATTTTAGATCTGCCATCATAAATTGCTATAACACTATTATTGTGGTTTCCATCAATGCCAAAGAGGGAGATTGATGATTAATTGATGAATATCTGATGGAGATAATGAACTCTGAGTGATACCAAGTATCATGATTCTAGAAATGGTTAGATTAGTTATTGTTTTGTGATTAATGTCAAGAAAATTGATTAATTGATTAATATTATGTTACCATATCTTAAGAGGAGAAGTTAAATGTGTGAAAAATACAGATCAAAAATTATGATATAGTTGTTTTCTACTATATATTTAATGTTATCAAATTGGTACATTTGAATGATCAAGTTAGGAACTACAATGAATTAAGTTATAACTGAAAGAGTTACTTTATTGAGCTAGACTAAGTCAATAGAATTTAATGTGAGTCGGTTATAGTTATCGATCACCGATTACCAGAGTTGAGTTAGACATCAAGTAGTGAATGAAGTCAGTTACAGAGTTGAAAAGCAAGTTTTACCAAGTACAATTACTAATATTAAATGATGATGAAATCAAATTTAATGCGAAGTGATGATGAGTTGGATGAGGAAATGAATTAAATGAAGTCTGTTACAAGATCTATGAACGGAAAAATTTAATGAGAAGATCTAAGGAAAAGATAAAATGGTTAAACAAAATTATGAAATTTCCAAGAAAAATTACAAGTTCCAAGGTAAAAGTGAAATGGTTTACCGAGTTGAGAAATATGAAGCAGTTGATCAAACAACTGAGCGTAAATGGAGGAAAATCAAATTAATGAGATTATGAGGGAAAAGTATGTCTATATAAGGAATGATAATTACATAGAGTATAAGCCTAGTGGTGAATTAGAAAGAGAAGGAGAAGAAGCTAAAGAACAACATTTGCTGAGAAGAATAGAGAAAGGTAGATTGACTAATCTACAATCTAAGAAAGGGATAAATGGAGTGTGTGATGCTAGTATTGAATGGAGCAAAAAGGGATAAATTTTACTGTTGCTTATTAATATTTATAACAGAGAAATCTCTAAACCGAGTGGATTTAACTATAATATTTGTAAAACCTATGCTTAGGTGACATTCCAAAAGAGTGTTTAAAGACCTCTAACAAGGCCACTCATAACAGAGTGAAGATCTTAATAGACCCAAAGTAAATCCCCTAAAAGGGGAACATTTAGCAAATGTGTTTGTAATCTTTAATAGGATAAGTTATTAACCGAGCGTACTTTAGAAGGGTACATTTTTTAGTGTGGGTTACAATTCCCATAGAAAATTTTCTCAAATTGGGTTTCCTTGTTAAATCATGTGTCAACCAAGTTAAATATGATGTTTACATGGTTAATTTGATGCTACTAAATTTGAATGATTAATTAACCTATATGATATGTATTGTTGCTTATGTTATTGAGTTATTTGGTGAATTGGTTATTTACTATCTTTAATAGTCCCGAGTGAATCAGTGAGTTTAGTTTTCAGAGTTGAAGTTTGATTTATCTGATTCATGCCCCTCTCAGTGGGACCAACAAAGAGAAGAAAATTGTTGAGCGCACCATCAGACAACAAAAGTGTTTAATGAAAGTACCCCAAAATTGTGCCCAAGAACTTGATCAGTATGATGTCATATGTTGCAACAACATAGTTGCAAACTACTTGAGTTGATACAACATAAACTCTGTGTTTGTCAACTTTGATACCAATCACAAATAGAGTTCTATAAGTCCTATCCTCCAACATTTTCATCACATCTTGCGCCTTGTCTTGCATCATTCTCATGTTATCATTACATTTCTAGGATCACCTTAGTCATTTGATCATCATCCTAGCCAAGTTGAAATCCAAATTGAACCTAAGAAACTCCCATCAACATCATCCCTCACTTGGTGTCATATCTTTGAGTTTTCTTATACCTACATCTTAATCAAATCTTCTTTGTGTCTTCACCTTTTGACTAATCATTGTCTAGAATATCTTATCCTTTGGTGCTTGTGACCTCATCACCTTGACCTAGAGGTTGGTTTACATTGACATAATCATCTTCCAAAGACCATTAGTATGTCCTAGGATAACGAGTGCACCCATCTAAATCTACACTAGGTATCAACAAACACCCTTTTCAACACCGAGTTATCCTTTAGGTCCTAGGACATCCTCAACAGTTTACATCATCACCAAAAACCTTAAGTGCATTGATCGTAAGTCTTGCAACACCACCATCATCCTTAGACATTTGAGGAGAATTTCTGCACTGTTATTAGGTGTCTAACCTTATTAGCATCTCACATTTTGCACATCCCCCCATACATATTAGAGGATACATTTCATGCCACTTGAAACATGTTCCAAGTAGAGGAAGGATATGGGTCCTACTCTTGCTAATAGTTCATTTAACTAAATAATGGATCCTAACAATGTCATGGTTTGCTTTGATTCCTGAAAATAAGTACAAATAAAAAATTTATGGGATGATCCATATGATCTCCCTAGCCCAAGCTCTATGGAAGCTTTCATGATTCATCCTGGGCACACACATATGTTCAGTGTGATCATAGTAAAAAATTACGCTACCATCCTTTCTAACTTTGCACATGAGGGTACTCTCATTCCACCTAGACTTCTGCCACCCAATCCAACATGTCCTAAACACATCCCAATAAATATGTTCAATCCCATTGTGGGGGAAACCATAGATCCACAACTAAGGAAATCCTAGGTTACCTCGTTTACTCCAGCTAGCCACCACTCAACCCATAGTGTTGAGGACAATTATTCAATTATGTATTATCATTGATGTTACACATTTATTTACACTTATGTAGTGATATTACACAAAATTCTACGTTTAGACTGAGCATAATTAGTGCATAGAATGAGTTGTTTTAGTGTTGACCGAGTTCAATTGGGTATTGAAGAAGTTCAGCCTTAACCGAGTCACTTGGGGATTTTCGTCATCGTCGGGCATTCAATGAAAACTGACTAACACTCATTTATAATCTATAATTAATTATTTATATGAGGCCAACTGAATTGTGAATTATTATTTACAACTATATTCAATCTGACTTGACTAGGCTCGTCATATATATGAAAGGTCAATTTTGGATCGAATGTGTCTAAGTGAAAGTCTATAAGTGCAAGAAGAAGTGTTCAATTCTGTGACATGAAGAGTGAAGGTGAAATCATATAGGATTCTGATTGATTACAAATTAATTAGAGCTGCAATAGAATATCTGATCAGTAAGGATCCAATCATAATCATAATAGAGATCTGAATCAGCAAAGATAGTTTCTTACACATACAGGTCAATTCATTGTTACTCTCTAACAATTGTAGCAGTGATCAAAAATATTTTAACAAAGTAGACCTAACAGTTCTTTTGTAAATCCTCTCACAAGGTAGAATTTCTATGTTGAAGTCTTGAAGATCTCTAAAAAGGCCACTCCTCATAGGGTGATTAAATCCTTTAACAAGGTCACATCTAATATTGTGTTATTGTAACCTTTAACAGAGTTGGCTCCTAATTGGGCTCACTTCAAAAGAGTGAAAAATAGTAACTAGTTACATTGGTGGTTTTTTCCATATTGGGTTTCCACGTTAAATCTTGGTGTCACTTGTGTATATCTTATTTGTTTTATGCTTTATGTTTCTGCACTTAATCACTAAAGTATAATTGCATTGGATATTATAAAGACTGCTTTGACACCTGAGTTACAGAAGAATATCTTAATTAACCGAGTAACAATGTTAAAGTATTTAAGACATCTAACGGATAAAGGATTTGTTTTGGAGTAACTAATCCACCCCTCCCCTCTTATTTATTATCTCATTTCCAAAAGTTGGTATCAGAGCTTCAAGTGATTTTAGAGAAGGTTTCAAGACCTAAGCTAAATATCAGAGATGTCTTACAGAAGGGAGATCGCTAAGCTAAACAAAGATAACTTCCTAGCATGGAAAGAGCTAAAGAAGCTACATCTATCTACTATTAGAGATGTTGGTTTGCAATTTTTGGAAAGAAAATATGTGGAACCAACAGGGACCATGACTGTGGAATAGATGATGGAACAAAAGCTTCATAATATAATGATGATTGATATAGATTCTTGATTTAGCTACTTGGAATTTGATGAAGTCCAGGATTGTCCTATAGCCTATGATATGTGGAAGAAATTACATGACATTCATGAAGGAGATGCAAATTTAAAGAGAGCCAATGCATAAATTCTAAGAGGACAATTTGACCAAATGAAAATTAAAGAAGGAGAAGACATTATAAGATACAGTGAAATAATCAAGAAGATTGTGTGTGCCATCAAACGTGCAGGTGGAATAATTGAAGATACAATAGTGGTTAGCAAGGTACTAAGAACTTTACTTCCTATCTATGGTATTAGAGTTTTAGCTATTCAAGAAATGAGGAGCAATAAAGATATAACTCTAGATACATTAGTGGGAAGGCTTACAAGTTTTGAGATGGATGACTTTGATAATTACTCTCCTAGCTCTAGCAATCTTGAGTCTACATTCAAAGCTAAATTAAACCTTGGTAAGAAGGATATATACTCAAAAGGTAAGCAGATTTAAAGTGACAGTGATGATGAATCTGATGATGAAGATCTTGACATCATTGAAGCATTACTTGCAAAAAGAGCCGCAAAAAAAAAATACAGAGGAAAGATACCATTAATTTTTTTTTCATGAAAATATGTTGGTCACATTGCTGCAAAGTGTCTGAACAAAGAAGACAAAGATGAAAAAAATTTCAACAAATTCAAAGGCAAGAAAGATTTGAAGAACTAAAAAAGCTACAAGGATAAAGGTAAGAATTCTTGGTATATTGCTAAATATTCGGATAGTGATGAAGAAGAAAATGAAATGGTTTAATTTCTATTAAGGATGACTCGGATGAAGAAGATGAAAAGACAACAATTTTCTCACACATAAATAAAAATGACACATGGATAACTGATAGTGGTTTTTCTCATCACATGGATGGTGATAAGACAAAATTTGAATATATTGAACACTATGATGGAGGGAGTGTCAGTTTTTGGAATGATGAACCTTTCCCTATAAGAGGAAAAGGTTGCATTATTCTCATAGAAGGAATCAAATGTGATAATTCTTATTGGGTTGAAGGATTGAGGAGAAATCTAATTAGTGTAGCACAACTAAACAACATTGGCTTGAAGGTAGAATTTAGGAATGGTAAGGCCAAGATCCTAGATGGTAAAGGGAACCTAGTTGGAACTAGCAGGCAAACAAAAGGTAATCTATTCTATCTTGATCTCATTGAAGGTTCATGCTTTATTGCACAAGTAGAAGAAAGCTGGTTATGGCATAAAAGGTTGTGTCATGTAAATTTTGATAATCTGGTAAACATAAGGAGAACAAGAGAGTCATAGGTATTCCTATTTTGAAGAAACCCAAGTTAGCAATATAAAAATAATATAAAATTTGAAAGATGAGAGAAAAGTTTCAAAAGAAAGAATTACAATACTAAAGAAGTCTAGGAATTGGTACATACTAACCTATGTGGAAAAATTGGAACAACAAGCTATAGTGGAGAGAAGTATTTTATTATATTTGTTGATGATCATTCTAGAATGATGTCTGTCATGTTTCTCAGAGAGAAATAAGAAGCTTTTCATAAATTCAAATGGTATCTTGCAAGAGTTGAAAATGAAACAAGAAAGAAACTAAAATGCCTAAGATCTGATAGAGGAGGAGAATTCATTTATAATTAGTTCAATAAATTTTGTAATGAGAGAGGAATCAAAAGAGAGGTATCTTCCCATGGTACACCACAACAAAATGGAATAGCAGAAAGAAGAAACAAATCCATTATGGATTGTGCCAGAACCCTAATGATTGAAAAGAATGTTTCTGCCCAATACTAGAAGGAGGCCATCAACACTACAGTGTTCACCTTGAACCAAGTTCAACTGAAGAAAGGTAGTAACCAGACACCATTTGAATTATGGTTTGGCTATAAACTTAATTTTCATTATTTCAAAGTACTTGGAAGTAGATTCTACATCTTGAAGGAGGCAAGAAATGGAAAAATAGATGCAAAAAGTGATGAAGGAATATTCCTAGGTAACTCATGTAAAAGAAAAGCATACAAATGTCTAAATCTTACTACTCATAAAGTAATAGAAAGTGTACATGTCAAGATTGATGAGTTTGCAGAAAAATGTGAAGAGAAGAGCAATAAAGAGCCTAAAGACTACAGGAACTTTGTGTATCATGAACTTGATACTATACCTATGACTCGAGCAATGGTGATTAGATGGCAGAACTATCGACCACTAAATATACTAGCACAAACTATGAAATCAATGTTGCAAGTTGTGCAACCCGAGCTTCTACTAGAAGAAACCAAAGCTTTTGTTAGAAGAAACTGAGTCACAGACAAAGGGAACCGAGTCTCAGAAAAAGAAACTCAAGTTAGAGATAGTAGAACCCAAGAATCAGACAAAGGAACATGAAGGAATATTTGATAATGACATACCTAGTTAGAGAGAGTGACATCTTATATTCCTTCCCCTATATGATTAATCACACAACAATACAATCACATTCAAAACAACAATTAAATGTAAAGGTTAAGAAAATACACCCCTAATCATTTTTCTTCCTTTACATTTTGGTGAACTCGTGATAGACAACTCTTTCTTGTTGGTGTTAGATGCTTTACCTCTCACATTATCTCTTTCATACATATTAAATTAGTTTTAATTTATGCTCTTGCATTTTTAAAATCCAAATATATATTTATAGTACCTATGATGTCTATGAGAGTATCATCAATTTCATCATGCTTGTTAATCTTCATGTTTCACTTGCTTATGCTATTTTTAGATTAACTAATACTAGTCTGCCTACTTTAAAAACTTTCATTAAGGATTTATGTAGTGGACTTATTACTCTTTTGGATTATGTGAAGAATTGGGTAGATGATACATCACCTACTAATCTTCCTACTCCTATCATGCCTAATCTAGCTCCTAAACTTCCTAACCCTAATCCTATCAATCCTAATGCAATTCCAAATATTCTTATTTCTATTTCTCCACCTTCAATCCCTAGTTCTTCCCACCCTTATGATGGGGCTCAAGCTAGGATCTGTGATAATGATGTTTGAGAATTCTTTCATTTACCTTCACCTCCTTATCCAATTCATGATGATGATAAAGGGAAAAACAAGGAAACCTCTTCTAATCCTATCATTCCAGCATACACAACATTTTCTCATAAACACCGTAATCAATCTCCTCCTATTGAATCTTTGCAAGATAGGTACACTACTGGATATACTATGCTGGATAAACAAGGCTATAAAGGTTTAGGGCTTGGTATCAATGAACGAGGCATTAAAAACCTGATTCATTCATCTCCTAAACAATATATGCATGGTATAGGTTTCCCAAATCCTCCAATCAAGGTAGTGGATCTTAACCACCATCCTCCTCTTCATGTTCTTCTTCCAACACCTTCTTTAGATCACCCTGATACTCCTCAAGATGTGGCTAAGAAAGTGTATGTCCAATTAATGAATTCCAAGAAAGAAATCTTTAAACCTATTCTGAGAAATTCTCTCTCTAAATATAAATGTCATTTTCATTATAGTAATGTACATTTACTTTCTGATTGTGTGCATTTCAAACTATATGTTAGAGAAAGAGTTGCTTTGGGAATTATATCTCATTCCCGTGTAGTATTACAATTTCTTCATAATTTTGATATAGGGAATTCCCCTTGTTCCTCTACAAGTTAGATTGCATTTTTCCTCTTGTATGTTCACTAGGGGGCAAGAGGTATTTTATTCTAGTCTTCTAAGATCCATTTTTCTCTTAGCATGTATTTTTTTTTGAGTTTAATTGGTTATTCTTTCTAGATTCTACCCCTATAAATCATTCGTGATATCTTTTCTAGGACATTTTCTTTGTAAAGATATCTCTTTGCTATGAAATCTATTGATATAATTTGATATATCCATGCCTTCACACCTGGGAGGCAAGGTATTTTCCTTCTTCCTCTATCTAAGGATCTACTTTCCTTAGCTTAGTGGCATTTGTTTATCATATAACATTATTTCCTTATAAAGATGTATATTTTTTACTGTGGATACCCTCTTATATAAGAGGTGATTGTCCTAGGTCATCACCTCTTCTTTAATTTGGAAATTATTCTTTTGATAAACTCTTTCTCTTTCTTTGGGTTAGAGTCTGATGCCTTCATCTTAAGATTCATCTTCCTCTTGATTACAGGGGGCTTGATGATTGAATCTTTGGTCCCTCTTTTCCTTACAAGATGACATTTTGTCCTAAGCACTCCTCTATGGTGAGGGTCTTATTGATAAGATCTCTTCCTTTTTGAGGATCCTTTTTACATAAGTGACATATCCATTTCATGATTATCTATGTTCTTGGATGTAAGGGTAAAGGATCTTTGCTAAGAATATGGTATACATTATTGTTAAGCTAGATATCTCCTTACCTTGTGAATTAGGTATTCTCTTTTTCTCTTCCTTATCCTACCTAGTGGGTAGTCATGATAAGGAGGGGGAATAGATAGGTCCTCCCTTTTACTATAGTTTACATTAATTTACATTTTGTAGCATGCTAAATACTCAAAAGGTAATGCACATAAGTTGCTAAATTCTGAAGAAAACATCATTCTTCATATCTGCAATTCTTTAAGGTTGGTACTTCCTCTCATTCTTTTCAATTACTATAATATTTCATATCTCCTTAATCATAAAATATAATTCAAGGTCTTCTTCCTTACTCTCATTTCCAAATGGTTGATTCATGTGTGCATTGATCCTTCTTTAGGCTTAATCAATTTGGGTCTTTCATTTGTGCATTTGGGGATAAAAGAGGGACATATTATCTTCCTTCCCCTATATTCTTAATCACACAACAATAAAATGACATTCAAAACAAAAATTAAATGTAATGGTTGAGGAAATACATCCCTAATAAATTTTCTTCCTTTACACAAGGAACAAAGTCAAAGGGACATGTTTACTAAGTGAATTTGAACCTAGAACTATTAAAAATGCATTGAATGATGAAAGTTGGATAGAAGAAATGAATAAAGAAATTGAGAAGATTGAGAAGAAAAAAACTTGGACTCTTGTGCCTAGGCCAAAGGACAAGAATGTGATTGGAACCAAGTGGGTTTTTAGAAATAAGATGAATGAAAATGGTAGAGTTTCTGGAAACAAGGCCTTGAACTAGTTTGTAAAGGATATACTCAAGAAGAGGGTATTGATTATGGAGAAACTTTTGCTCCTGTTGCAAGACTTGGAGTCAGAACTCTTCTGGCATATGCTGCACATAAAAGATACAAAGTATATCAAATGGATGTGAAATCTGCAGTTCTAAATGGAATTCTAGAATAAGAAGTCTACATTGAACAATCTAAAGGATTTGTCAATCCTAGCAGAAAGAATATGGTTTGCAAGCTATGCAAAGCATTGTATGGATTGAAGAAAGCACCCAGAGCCTGGTATGGAAGACTACATAGCTATCTAGTAAGTATTGGATTTTAGAGAACCAATGATAACAGTAGCTTGTACATCAAAGAAGGAACACAGAACATAATACTGTTAGCAGAGATATTTGTTGATGGCATATTATTCCCTGGTTATGATGACCTATGCAAAGCATTCTCTGTAGCTATGAGTAAAGTATTTGAGATGTCTATGTTTTGGTGAGATCAAATTATTTGTTGGATTACAAGTACATCAAATGAAGGATGGTATCTACATTACTCAATCAAAATATATCAAGAAGATACTTAAGAAATTTGGTATGGAAGATTCCAAACCTATTGGAACACCCATGTGTACTGGACAAAAACTATCTAAGGATGATGATTTAAAAGAGGTAGATCAGACCAACTACAGATCCATGATTGGAAAATTTCTATATGTTGTTCACACCAGACCTGATATTGTATTGCCAGTTGGTATTGTTGCAACATTTTCAACTAATCCCAGAGAAAATCACCTAATGGAAATCAAAATATTTATGAGATATCTGAAGGGTACTGAAGACTATGGTTTATGGTATAAGAAAGGTGGAAACTTTGATTTAAATGCATTCACTAATGTTGATTGGGCTGGAAGTGTCGATGAAAGAAAAATAATAAGTGGTCGAGATTTCTTTCTTGGAAAGGGGCTAGTGTCTTAGATTAGAAAGAAACAAAATTGTATCTCTGAGTCTACTGCAAAGGCATAATATGTTGCTTCTGCAGTGAACTATTCAAACCTCATATGGATCAAGCAGTTGTTGTCAAGAATGAAGGAAGAAGTAAAAGAATCAGTTATTATCTACTGTGACAACACCAGTGCCATCAACATTTTAAAGAATCCTATGATGTACACCAAAACCAAGCATATAGCAATAAAGTATCATTTTTTGAGGGAATTGGTACAGAATAAAGAAGTAAGGTTGGAATATGTGAATACCAAAGAATAATTTGTAGACATATTCACCAAACCTTTACCTAAGGATGGACTCTTGTATCTTAGAGGAAAGCTAGGGGTGCTTCCCCTATCTGAAGCTCACTAAAATATAGTTTAGTGATGCATCAACCCGAGCGATGGTGAAGATCTATTAGATGATACAGGTACATCAATACACATTGCAGATGAATTAGTACATTAAGGTACATTACAATTACAAAGTGAAATAGTATTGATTATTGGTATTTGAGAAGATGGAGTCTTACAGAATAAAGTTAAGTAACTTATGGAGTCTTTGACATCTTTTGTCAAAGAGGGAGAGGTTTCTATAATACATAAGAATAAGATAAAAGAGGGGGAGTTTTCTATAATACAAAAGATAATACAATAAGAGGGAGATTTTGATGTGAGAGGAATTTTTTGGATAAGAATCAGAATGAAGCTAAAGACATTAAAGAATTTTTTTTGTTTCTCTACAATTCTTTGTATTACATGACATGTTGTGTTGCCATCAATGCGAAAGAGGGAGATGGTTGAAGACAATTATTCAATTGTGTATTGTCATTGATGTCACACATGTGTTTACATAGTGATGTTACACAAATGTCTACATTCAGACCGAGCACAATTAGTGAATAGATAGTTATTTTATTGTTGACCGAGTTCAGTCAGGTATTGAAGAAGTTTAGTGTTGACCGAATCACTCGGGTATTTCAGTCATGGTCAGGCATTCAGTGGCAGCTGACTAACAGTGATTTACATTCTATAATTAATTGGCTATATGAGGCCAGCTAAATTTTGGTTTATTATTTAGAAGTATATTCAAGTTGACTTGATAGGGCTCATCATATATATGAAAGGTCAATTTGGGATTGAATGTGTGTAAGTGAAAGTGTGGAAGTGCAAGTAGAAGTGTGGAATTCTGTGAAATGAAGAGTGAAGGTGAAATTAGACGGGATTCTCATTGAGTGAAAGTGTGGAAGTGCAAGTAGAAGTGTGGAATTCTGTGAAATGAAGAGTGAAGGTGAAATCAGACAAGATTCTAATTGAGTACAAATCACTCAAAGCTACAATAGAACATCTAATCAGCAATGATCCAGTCATATTCAGAACAAAGATCTGAACCAACAAAGATAGTTTCATATAGATATAGGTCAATTCATTATTACTCTTTAACAATTGTAGTAGTGATCACAAATCTATTAATAGAGTAGACTTAACAGTCTTTTTGTAAATCCTCTCACAAGGTAGCATTTCTATGTTGAAGTGTTGAAGACCTCTAACAAGACCACTCCTGACAGGGTGATTAAATCCTTTAACAAGGTCACACCTAATAGTGTGTTATTGTAACCTTTGACGGGGTTGGATTCTATCAGGGCTCACTTATGAAGAGTGAAAAATAGTAACTTGTTACATTTGTGGTTTTTCCGATATTGGGTTTCCAAGTTAAATCTTGGTGTCACATGTGTATATGTTATTTGTTTTATGCTTTATGTTTCTTCACTTAATCACTAAAGTATAATTGCATTGGATATTATAAAGATTTCTTTGACACCCGAGTTACATAAGAATATATTAATTAAATGAGTAACAGTGTTAAAGTATTTAAGACATCTAAGGGACAAAGGATGTTTTTTGGAGTTACTAATTCACCCCTCCCCTCTCAGTTACTTATCTCATTTCTAGGACATAGTGCATACTATTTAATAATCAACCCCCTTCTCTATAATTGGGGCGTCATGAGAGAGAGAGAGAGAGAGAGAGAGAGAGAGAGAGAGAGAGAGAGAGAGAGAGAGAGATCCTAATATAACTAACTTAAAAAAATTTAAAAACAAATATTTTCTAACATTTTCTATGGTTTTGTAAATGTTTTCTGACATTTCTACTACATTTTTGTAATACTTTCTAAATGTTTTCTAACATTTGTTAACATTTCTAATATGATTTTCAAGCATTTTCAAACATATTCTAACATTTCTACTATGATTTCCTAATATTTTCTAACATTTTAACTATGGTGTTCTACTAACCAAACATTATTTAAAACAAAAAACTAACTAAAATAAATATAAAATATATAATTTACAATAAAAAAGGGAAAAGTGTGTGCACCTGATATTAATGACAATAAGAAGAGGTTGAAAATGCTTGGGATCTGCTAATGTCACACTAAACGTCACTAGTTCTCTTTAAGCCCATGGTCCACAAGATTTCTGGTAGTGAAATGTGAAATGAATTGGGCTGCCTGAAATATATAAAAAAATCCGGCGAAATGGGTCTTTGCATGAAGACCCCTATGTGTGGTAGTTCGCACGAGCAACCACATGTATGGGTCTTCATGGGAATACCTTTACTATCTTCATGCGAACACAGGCCTTCAGTCGAAGGGGTTTAATTTGAAAAAAATAACAAAACTAAATTTCATTCATCCTGAAAAGTGGGACACACTATTGTGAGATCACCCATCAATAAAATACTGTTGTGGAAGTGTATATTACTTGTGCATGAAGTTTTGAGTTGCTAGAGATTGATGAAGATGTGTTTTGAGGTTGTTGGGCGATGTCTTTCTTATGGAGTTGAGTATTATATTATATGAGAAAACTATGAAATTGAAAGAGTTGTGTATGAGAAAAAAATGTTCATGGCTTTTTCTGTCCTTAGCCAAAATTAGTAGCATCACCATTGTAACAACCCTCGATGCAACTCAGACATAAATAATTTTTTTTTAGATCATACATGCGTAACACCTAATTGAGCTCGAGCATCAGATCCTTTAAATAACCCTTTTTTAGGGGCACTCCCAAAAGGAGCAAGGTTTCGTATTGTTCCCATCGTGTGAATCAACTGGTACAAAACTTTCACTCATTTTGTTTTTGTGTTTTAGTAATTCTTTTGTTTCTTTTGATTTAATGAGTGTTTATTATTGGTTCCAACAATGAAAGCTCTTATTTTTAATTGATTTTAGTCATTTCAACCCACGGGTGTTCCTCATGCTCCTTTAGTGTGGATAGAGATTCAAAACCATACTACTCCACATCCTGCAGTAGCTGCTAGGCTTGTATCTCTTACAACACCTCCAAATAAATGTGACTTTACTTGACAATAATCGGAAGACATGGCTCTTTGACTAATAATATGAGTTTTGAATAATTAGAGAAAAATTAAAATGTCATGGCACATATTGATCTCTATACAAGCTTAGGTTTGGCAATTTTTCATGGAGAGTATGGAAGAGTATAGGGATCATTATATTTATGTTCCATGGAAATTCAAATTAGCATATAAATTGTTCATGGAGCAATCCTATAGATTGCTAACTTTGAGTGAAGGTGAATTTAGGGGAAATCAGAGTTTACATGTTGCATATTTAAAGTACCATAATCAACAAGTGGTTGTATATTGAACCACAAAGAAGAAGCATATTTTCTGGGTATGGGAAAGAAAGAGTGACACATCATTTATTCTTTTCTTCAAGGAGACTCAATGGTATCATTATTCTTTGCAAGACATCTAATATGGTAAGAGATCTTACATGAAAAGGTATTGAATAGATATTCTACTAAAACAAGTTATAAGCCCCCTAACTACATACAATTTTATATACGACTCTCGTCAAACATCCCTCAATAAAGCTACTAATGATTCTGTCTGTAAATTGAATTATGCAACTTTAATTCTTTGAAACTCTTGCAATAGTGTATTTGTTAGCTATTTAATTAGTAAACCAAGGGGATTCCTATTACAAAGTTCCCTTGACATAAAATTCTAATTTTTTTAAAAATAAAGGTTTGCATTTTAAGAACGATAGTCAAATTGTTCATCTCCTTGACTTGGATTGTGGGGCTTAACGCTCAATTATTCATTTGATATCAAATTTTTCTACACATATTTGTTATAGTCATCAGGATAATTCACTATAGTATGTCCTCCCTATCTACATACCAACAATATCTAATGACCACATTTATATATAATATTACCAAAATTTTCATTGACTTGCTTACCAGTACTCCCATCTATCCTGGCAATTAAAATTGTTTGCTTTTGCTATTTCATTTGTCATTAAAAATGATATAAATACTTGACCATGTTTATTTCTTCACAAAAAAAGAGGAACCTGTTTCAACATTTGATGGTCTCGATATTGTTATTCTAACACAACAGGGCAATGAGTAGCACTGACAGACACCTTGGTTTATGTTATGTGGAAAGCAATAGACAAAGAAAAAAAGTTTGATTCATGTTAATAAGACAAGGAATAAAACATCGACCTTTTTTATGATTATCATCGTCTTTGGCTTGTATCAATGTTAACCGCGCTTTTATTTTATAGTTTTTGTTTAGTGCTCTCTCTCTCTCTCTCTCTCTCTCTCTCTCTCTCTCTCTCTCTGCCCTTCCTTTTTATACATTTTTTGAATGAAGCTGTCTACATCATATAATTTTACATTTCTTGCCCTCTCTCATCATGATGATGGATCACAGAGTGTGATCTGAAACGTTGATGCTAAAAACACTTACACAATCAATTTGAAAATAAAATAATTGATTTAAATGAATTATGAAAATCTGATAATATTCAACTTTGACATGTGCTCTGAAATCTACAATGTTCTTTTTGTTGGTCTTTATGCTGTCCACTACAGCATAGCAACATCATTGATTGTTTTTTACTTATTACTTCAATATTGTCCACCACGCAGCGCTCAGCCAAACGAATATTTTCTCCTACTCCCCTACCAAAAGTAGGGACTCTAGGTGCATGCAACCTTGTTTTCTCACACTATAAATGATTTTGTTGAATTTGGAACCATGTTTAAAAGTGACGTGTTCCGCCGAAATCTCGGGCCGCATCTTTCTATTTCTTCACAAATTCATATAACCATTTATCATAAATAAACAAGAAATTATATATTTGGTGCTACATGGCTGTCATTGCAGCTTGACAAATTTGACATTCCCACATTTCGAGTTGTCGAACGATGTGTTAAAGTAAATAGTCCGCAATATTGACGTTGATATTTTTCATGCCAATATTATCATAGTTGACATTAGATTGTTTAGAGTGCTTTGTTTATACTGATTAATAATATGAATCTAGTTTTTTGTCCTTAATAATTTGATGGGTTGTGGTATGGTGGGCTCATTTCACCGTTTTTCATAAGTTGGTCTAGTAGTGGAGAATTTGTACTCTTGAAAGGGAGGTCACAAGTTCAAATCTCATTGGAAAGAAGGATAAAGAACCTTTCCTTTCCTATCCTAAATAATAATGTTCGAAAATAAGAAATGTATATATATGACCCAGAATTCGTTCCCGCGTCTACAATATAAACCATTAGCCCTACATTATAAAATATTTATATCAGACTCTACTAGCATCAAAAATTGCGATAAAAGAAATATTGTATCCTGTGAAGCCTGTAGATTGAACCGTAGGAGATGTTCAGAAGAATTTGTCACAACCCTCTTTCAAAGAAACCCATGTGATGACATAGCATGGCAACAGGACATCGGTCAACAACCTCAAACTCAAGAATAAGTTGCCAAAGATATACATGGAAATGAACAGCGTTTCGGACACTTTTTTTCATGAAATGAAATATCCCCACCATCTGCAATAACTGGTGGGTCTAGACTCTTCATGCATCCACCGACATTCTGGATGATATTATTGTCCTTCGCCATTTTACTGACTTTTTGAGAGTTAGCGAGAAACCTCCTTGATCCTTAATAAATAGAGGAGATGTAATCAAAGAGAAGGGGTCGGCCAAGTAAGGAGAAGGGCATGGAAGCAGACGTAAGGGAAGATATCACTGTGGATGGGAGTGAGAGTGTGAAAAAATAGGAAAATCGCAGCATTGAAGGGGCAGCGCGCAAGAATAACTTAAAATATGACTATGCGATTAGCTTCGGCCTTAGCGGGTGTTTTCCCTTCATTATTTATATGTTGCTCAAAGCTTCTTACATTTGAAACCATTACATATAGAAACAATGGGGAATTCCGCTCTCATTTGTAGAATTTTAACTTGTTCAGCAAACTGTGTGTAGTTAAATGTGAACTTGTGGAAAACTTAGAATACCGATAAGAATTTCAGTTTTTACCTATACCTGGGTAAATCCAATCAGAATCCCCAAATTATTGTTGACCGCAAAGTATTAAGTGAAAATGAAATTCCCGTACACTATTGAGAGATATATCAAAACTTTGTGGTAAATGTATTATGAAATCTTGAAGTAATAAGGAAGTAAGTGTCCATTGCTGAGTTTGTGTAAATGTATTATGAAATCTTGAAGTAATAAGGAAGTAAGTGTCCATTACTGAGTTTGTTCTCTTGTCTTTTCAATTATAGCTTGTTTTTACTCTCCATATAGTAGACTGTGATTCCTTTACTTCTATTTACTATAGTTAAGAAGATATTTCATCTTTGAATTCTTGTCAAGGATTTCATGTAATTTATTCTTATGTATGTCATTGCATAGTTTAAATTTTGAATCGTGTAATTCTCTTAATAAATTTCTAAATATAAGGATGGATGTAATGAATGGGCTGCGAGATATCATTAGCACCTCCCAAGAGTTCTCTTAGTATGTCATGATTGAAGATATAGAAGTTCACTTAGAATCATTAATTATGTGTTGGCTTTGCATAAAATAATGTTCTTGAGCATGTTTAATGTTTGGAGTAAAGCTGTGTTACTCCTACTTTTTAAATAATAGAGATGAACGTCAAATCTTGATGAGTAGAAATAGAGGGAAGCATAGACTTGAAAATTTCTTAGACTTATAAAAATGTTTTGATAATATTTACTTCTCTATATAAGAATGACCGAGAAAGTGTTAATAAGAATGGTTATGAGAGCCAAGCAGGGGTTGACAAATTATTGGCATAATTATTCATTTGATATATGTTTATTCTTCCTAAATATGATGAATTTCCATGAATACCTTGAAGCAGCTACTTCTACTTGAAGTATACATTTTACCTATTTATGCATTCTTTGGTTTTCTCCATAAACTAGTATGAAACCAACTTACAGTTACCATTTGAACCAGATAGATATTGGTGAAACTTTGAACTTGACATGATTATATAGATAATGGAAGAATTTAACTTATGTTATTTATGTATGTCGAATACACCCATGAATCATGTTGTACTATACATTAAGTAAGAATCTTGCACAATATTATCCATATATGTGAAATGGAATAAGTTTTTATTTAGAAATTCTTTTGGAAGTGCATGATGAGGTTATTGTAATTTGAATAAGGATGTTCTTGTCATACAATTCCATTACTTCAGTCATTTTTACTTTGTTAGACTATTTCTAGCTGGGCTGGGTATCTTTCATGTTAGAAAAGATTCTGGGGAAGCGTAACTACTTCATGGTAGGGTGGAAACGCATTCCCACAATATTATTTCACTAATGTTTGTGTGTAGCAGATCTTTGGAGCTCCTATCAGGAAGATCTTCTTGTATAGCATATTTTGATTCTACGAAGTCGACCATTGGTCTATTGTATTAATATTTGCACTCTTATTATAGTCAGGCGATGACTGTTGTAAAATCTATGTTCCTTTGTAAGAAAATATTCTTGTGTTTATTTCACTTCAAGACAGTTTGGTTGAAGTCTCTCTCTTGTATTTTTTATTTCAACAAGTTGGTCAAATTTTGTTAATGTATTTAATGTATTATGACATATGATGTATTGGGGTGTTTTCGACAGTTGGTTGACACTCTTCATTATTATAGGCTCATGTGTCACATAATCTGTTCGATAGTTTTAGGTCAATCCTTGTTTTCTTTCTTTGAATTTAAGGAAAATCATTTATTTTTGTCATCTTGTACATTCGACGTTTGACTTAGTTTACCAACTCTTTTGTCTTGTGGATATTGTCTATGTGGCACAAGTTGTCGAGAAAGCAGTTCTTAGATATAGTATCAGAGCTCTGTGTTCCACTCTAGCACCTTGAGTTTTCTATGCTTAGTTGTGATCCTTAGTTGCACAACTGTCAGTCAACTACTGCTTGGACTATGAATGTAATTGTTAGTTCCTAAGGTAGATGGTTGAGTCTCCCATTTATGGTTACTCCTGACATGCTAGGAAAGGATGTCTCTTACTTGATTTATATAAGTCTAAACCATCACTTCTAAGACCTTACCTCTTTTGTGTGTGAGGATACTTATTTTCCATTGCCCTCTCTTAAAACTGTAAAAGATGCAATATTTCTGAAATTCTTGGTAAATTGTGAACCTCAAATTTGTATGATAACATTTCTGTATGAAATTGAATAATTTATAACGAGTGAAGAACTATGAAATATATTGGGCGTGAGTGATGCACTTAAGTTAAATGTATATTTCTTTGTATGTGTAAAGCAAGGAAGAAGTTAAAACTCTTTCATTTAATTGTGTAGTTAACTGATGATTAACTTTTGCACTAGGAGATGAGTGAAATGACCCTAGCATGTTATGTATGAAAAGAGAATTCTTGAAAATTAGTAACTGTATTTTCATGGTTTGTCTTGCATTTAGAATTGCATGAGACTGGGGAAAGACAAATGAAAGACTTAAAAAGTTTATTTTGTATGGAAAAACAGAATGTGTCACTACATAGTGATATAATCTATGAGATATACTTTTGCTAGGTGTATTGTCATGTTCTTTAGCACACCTTGGACGCAAGCTATTGTGTGGATTCTACTCCCTCATTATGGCTAGTGTTAGTCACGATATATTTGTAAATTGGATTTATTTGGATATGTTATTTTTGAATTTTGAGATGATGAAGGACTAGGTTAAATTGTAGGTTTTCTTGTCACTGTCTAGCCAAAAAATCTTATGTTTTATCAAATGTGGTTCTTTTTCACATTTATTTCTATTTGACTTTACACATCTTTGTGATTTTGAGTTGAAATTTGTGAACTTTGATTTTGAGATATCTTATGATCTCGAGGTGGCTAGGATGTATGTTCTTTATTTCTAGTCTTGTGATGTGAAGTGATGCTCGCTATCATGTTCAGCGTGGAACATTGATAGAATGTATAAGCGAGTAGATTGCAAAGAACACACCATTCTTATTCTTGCATTCATATTTTGTTGAAATATGTTTTATCAGTTATAAAATGTTAAAGAACATTAGAAGGAACATGGTTGTATATATTAGTATAATGCATTGCATGAAATAATATACAATGATCTATATGAGTTTGATGTAATTTTTTGATGCTATGAGGAGAATTGCATGGATATGCTTGAGATGATAGAATTCGTGTCAAAAGTACAATTTATGATTCTAATATAATATTACTACAACATGGATAACGATGCATGAGACATTGCGTACTTATGGATACATGAAAAACCAAAAGTACACATCAAGAATGCATATTCATATGAGGTAACGAGATACATAAGTGTCAGTTGAATATGCAATGTTTCATGGTTTTTCTTTTGATGTGTACTCTTGATGTATGACATACTTGTTGTATTTGATTTTATGTAAGGATGAATTATCAGGATGTGTTGGAATGTCTATGCCGAAATCAAGCATAGTTACATTACCTAGCGAAAAATTAGAATTCTTATTTATGGTAAAATGTAACATATGTTGACGCACATTATCTTGGAAATAAAGACATATTCCTTATGATGAAATGAGTTAAATTTTTATTTTAAAATATTTTTGTGATGAGATGGGCATGAGGGCCTAGGTCACATAAATGGAAGAATGGATCCACTAACCTTTACAGGTGAGTTGAGAGTATGGATGGATAAATTTTATTACTTAGTGAGTATCATGTGTTAGATGGTAATATGAATAATTTACTTACTTATGATCAAGTTATGAACTAGAGCTTATTTTTATTGAAATTTTGCATTTTTTCAAATGATTATTTTACTCTTGAATATAAAATATTAACACTTTTCTTCTATGAATTATTGACATTATGATTGGTCTAATAATATTGTGAGTGAATATATAAGAGTGTGTTAGGAATGTGGATAAAAGGCACTCTATAATGTGATAAATTCATTATGACATTACAGTATGGTAAATTAAGCATATGTATGTGTGTGATTTGTTTCTATTATAAGGATGTTATGTAAGGAAATTCTGAAAGCATTGAGATAAGGGAATGTTACATTTTTTTTTATTTTGGTTATGATAATGATATGAAGTGATGCTTTCATGTTTTTCTTGTGTATATAAAAGATGGAACAACGCATTATAAGAAAGGGGGAATATTGTCGAAGAGAGGTAATCTAACCTTGTAAAACTGTAAGGTGGTAAAGGAATGAGCACACTCACTTAGAATTTATCTATGAGATGATTACTTGATGCTTGTACATGTTAAATATTACCTTGTGCTTGTTTTTAATATGCATCTACACTACCGTTGAGAATTATTTTTTTTGAACATGTATCTTATTTCTACTGAAATGCTTATGAATTTAAATGATAGAATCAAGAAAAAATGCTAAATTCTATTTTTCAATTTTAGCTACAAATGTTACCTCATGGTTACACAAATTTGTGTTGTCTTAAATGTTTGTTAATGAAGGTATTTATTGTGTGGTACTTGCATATTGCAAATCTTGATTGTTTAAGAAGTGAACTCAGTGAAATATTAAGGATGATGTTTTTCGAGTGGGGGGGGGGGGGGGGGGAATGGGGGGGGGNGGGGAGGGAATGGGGGGAGGATGTCACAACCCTCTTTCATAGAAACCCATGTGATGACATATCATGGCGACAGGACATGGGTCAACAACCTCCAACTCAAGAATTAGTTTCCAAAGTTCTACATGGAAATGAATAGTATTTCTGACACTTTTTTTGTGAAATAAAATATCCCACTGTCTGCAATAACTGCTAGGCCCAGAGTCTTCATGCACCCACTAAAATTTTGAATGCTCTTATTTCCCTTCACCACTTTGCCAACTTTTTGGGACTTGGTGAGAAATATCCTTGGTTCTAAATAAATAGAGGATATCTAATCAAGGAGAAAGGGTCGGTAGGTCAGGAGAAAGAGAGGGAAGTAGGCATAAGGGAGGATATCATTGTAGAGGTAGTGAGTGAGAGTGGGGAAAAAGGAAAATCACAACATTAAAGGGGCAGTGCACAAGAAAGAAAAATGAGAAGTGTCATCTCTTACAAACAGACTTCTTTATTCAGAATAGTTGAAGTGCAGGGAGGTGGTGAAAACAAGAGCAGAGAAAGGAGAGAATCAAGGTGGAATTAGGAGAAACAAATATGGAGGCATATTGGAGGTGTTAGGTTCAAGTCATTTTTTGGTTTTCTTTCCTTCTTAATTACAAATCATCGATTTTGTTAAATATGTGTTTGAAATCTATGTTTGACCTGCAGTTTCTATCCCTTTAAACACTCATTTTGAAGTATTTTGGATTGAATTTTTAAATATGATAATAACAACATTGTTTTTGTTTTTATTTTGTCTTATATATCATATATACCAAGCGAGACAAGATTTCCTTCCCTCTACATTTTTAGTTTGAAGGATAGATTAGGATATGGATTGTTGGGGTTCAAACTACTAACCATTGTTGGGGTTCAAACTCCTATGTGAAGTTCTTGAGATCTCTCTCCGCATTTTCCAATAACTCAAACTATGACTATGCAATTAGCTTTGGTCTTAGTGGGTGTCTTCCCTTCATTATTTATATGTCACTCAAAGATTCTTTCTTTTAAAACCATTACTTATTGGTCTTAGTGGGTGTCTTCCCTTTATTATTTATTTGTAAATTTTTTAAACTTATTCAGCCAACTATGTGCAGTTAAATCTGAACTTGTGGAAAACTTAGAATACTGATAAGAATTTTAGTTTTTACAAGTACCTGGGTAAATCCAATCAGAATCCCAAAATTCTTGGTGACCAAAAAGTATTAAGTCAAAATGAAATTCTCATACATCAATGAGAGATAGAAAATTTTTGTGGTAAATGTATTACAAAATCTTGAAGTGATAAGGCAATAAGTGTGCATTTCAAATTTTGTTCTCTTGTCTTATCAATTATAGCTTTTTTTTCCTATCCACATAGTAGATTGTGATTCCTTGTCTTATATACTTATATTTACTACAGTTAAGAATATATTTCATCTTTAAATTTTTGTCAAGGATTTGATGTAATTTATTCTTGTGTGAGTGTTGTTTAGTTTTCTTGTAAAAAGTTTCTACATACATATTGGAGTAGAATTTATATATAGAATACTTCACTGTTAGAAAAACCAGCCAGAATGGGAGCTTGTTAATAAGAATGATCTAAGCTATGATGATTTTCCTTTGTGCAAATAACTTATGGGTTTCTATAGGTCATTGCATATATTTTAAATTTTGAATCATGTAATGCTCTTAATAAATATCCTAAATGTAAGAACGAATGTAAGGAATAGGTTGTGAGATATCATTAGCACCTCCCAAGGGTTATCTTAGTATGTCATGATTTAAAATATGAAATTTCACTTAGAATCATTAATTATGTGTTGGATTTGCGTAGAAGAATGTTCTTTATTTTGTTTAGCGTTTGGGGTAAAGTTGTGTTACTCCTACTTTATAAATAAAAGAGATGAACGCCAAATATTGACGAATAGAAATAGAGGGAAGCATAGACATGAAAATATCTTAGACTTATAAAAAATTGTGATACTATTTAATTCTCTATATAATAATGATCGAGAAGGAGTTAATAAGAAAGGTTATGAAAGCCAAGCAAGGGCTGACAATTTGGCATAATTATTCATTTGATATATGTTTATGCTTCCTAAATATTCTGAATTTCCATGAACACCTTGAAGTGTTTTAAGTTTTAGGATAGCTGCAAATGTAATAGCACTCTATGTTGTATGTGTTTTCCAAATGCAACAATCTCTCTTTCATTTATATTAGGAATGAGGCTAGGAGAGACATGTCCCTTCATGGGACATGTCTATTCATTATTATTTATAAGAAAGGACATGCCTCTTCCTATTAATCATGAGTTAATCAATCTTATAATGTTTCATCAATCAATTATTAATTAAGAATAATATAATAATTTAATATTAAATATTAAATTTCATATGATTAATAATAATATAACATATATAATATATTATTATTATTAATCAACATGTATTATATATATTCTAATGATCATACGACTGAAGCTACAAACATTAACACTCCCTCTTAGCTAGGGAGGATGATCAAACAGAATGTATAGTGGTCTCCTATGTCAACACTTATGACCCTCACTATAACTATACAAAACATCAACACTCCCTCTTAGCTAGGGAAGATAAAATGTACATCACAATAACTTCATAAACTGTGAAGGTTTGTTCTCAAGTGAATTTCCTCCATCGACGATTCTATCCATAGCTCTCAGGTGGATTGCCTCCATCGGGGATTCGATCCACAAGATTTTGTGTGGATTTCCTCAGTCGGCAATTTGATCCACAAGCTCACGAGCTTTAGGGTATGGATTGCCTCAATCGGTGATTCTATCCACAAGCTCTCATGTGGATTGCCTCTATCGGTGATTCTATCCACAAATCACAAACTTCAGGGTGTGGATTGCCTCAATCGCCGATTCTATCCACAAGCTCTCGTGTGGATTGCCTCTATCGACGATTCTATCCACAAACTCATGAGCTTTATTTAAAAGTATTTGTCACAGAATATCAAGTCACATGATATTCTCCAAATACTCAGAGTAATGGCGTACCAACATCAAGTCAACATGATGTCCACCAAGTACTCAAAATTTTACAAAGATATCATATAATGATATCGAGAGCATTGGTCTGCAGAATATCAAGTCACATGATATTCACCAAGTGCTCACAGTAACGGCCTACCAACATCAAGTCAACATGATGTCCACCAAGTACCCAAAAGTTTTACAAAGATATCATATAATGATATCGAGAGCATTGGCCTGCAGAATATCAAGTCACATGATATTCACCAATTGTTCAGAGTAATGACCTACCAACATCAAGTCAACATGATGTCCACCAAGTACTCAAAAAAAAATTCCATAGGTAATGTGCACTTACCATAAGAACATTCACATCTTCTATTATGATCTATTTTAGCCATCACATGATGTCTATCACAAATAGAAGATGCTATCTATCATGATCTGTTTCAGCCTTCACACGATGCCTATCACAATAGAAGATCAAGTTATTGTAAGGTCATCACCTTCCAATAAATTTTACAAATACAAGTGATAATCATTTGGAAGTCATCACTTCCTTATGATTTTCACAGGGCCCATATAGTTATAAAATAACATTAGTATAATAATCAATAATCATGTCAACTTTACCTCAGAAGTTATCAGTGAACTCCCTCTCAATCATAACGTGTCTACTCTTCTTGTTTTCATGATTCCTTTATACTCTTCTGAATGTAGTTGATCAAATTTGGAGAGTTTGGTGTGAGAACTTACTCCCTATCTAAAGCTTTCCCATTAACTCTGCTCATTAATTTCCATTAGGTTTACGAGTATTTTCCATTATGTCTTCTTGTTAAATTCCTTGAATGCTCCAAGAGAGGTGAAACTATATAATTTATCCCTTCTTTATAGAAATAGACATCCTTCCTTGAATTCATGCTTCTCTGTTATTGCTTGATCACGATCATAACAGATTAACATATCTTTTTAATGAAAGTAATTTTCAAAAATTTCACATATATCCGTACATATTCTGTCATAACTTTTGCATCCAAGATTTTCTCTCTAATCGCTTCGGTGAGATTATTTAAAATTAGGATTTCACCAATATATCCAAAATTTAGCAAAATACAATGGTGCATTTGTTAGATATGGTCCTTTTACCGAGACTATATTTTCTAAGACAGTCACACATTCACCATCAACAAACTACTCTCTTACATTTGCAGTCTGGCTTTGATACCATGTTAAGTTTTAGGATAGCTGAAAAAGTAATAGCACTCTATGTTGTATGTGTTTTCCAAATGCAACAATCTCTCTTTCATTTATATTAGGAATGAGGCTAGGAGAGACATGTCCCTTCATGGGACATGTCTATTCATTATTATTTACAAGAAAGGACATGCCTCTTCCTATTAATCATAAGTTAATCAATCTTATAATGTTTCATCAATCAATTATTAATTAAGAATAATATAATAATTTAATATTAAATATTAAATTTCATATGATTAATAATAATATAACATATATAATATATTATTATTAATCAACATGTATTATATATATTCTAATGATCATACGATTGAAGCTACAAACATTAACAAAGTGAAGTATACATTTTTACCTATTTATGCATTCTTTAGTTTTCACCATGAACTAGTATGAAACTAAGTTACACTTACCATTTGAACCAGATAGATATTGGTAAAAATTTGAGCTGGACATAAGTTGATAGTTAATGGAAGAATTTTACTTATGTTCTTTATGTATGTTGAACACACCCATGAAACATGTTGTACTATGCATTAAGTAAGAATCTTGCACAACATTATCCATATATGTGAAATGATATCAATTTTTATTTAGAAATCCTTTTGGAAGTGCATGATGTGGTTATTGTAATTTTAATAAGGATGTGCTTGTCACAAAATTCCATTTCATTAGTCATTTTTACTTTGTTAGACTATTTCTAGTTGGGCTGGGTATCTTTCATATCAGGACAGATTCTAGGGAAGTGTAACCACTTTGTGGTAGGGTGGAAATGCACTCCCACAATATTCTCACCTTGATGTTTGTGTGTAGCAGGTCTCTAGAGCTCCTGTCAAGAAGGTATTCTTGTATAGCATATTTTGATTCTTTGAAGTCGACCATTGGTCTATTGTATTGATAGTTTCAGTCTTATTATAGTTATTCTACAGCTCTTGTAAAATATATGTTCATTTGTAAGCACATATTCTTATCTTTATTGCAATTTGATAGTTTGGTCAAAGTCTCTCTCTTGTATTTGTTATTTCAACAAGTTGGTTGAATTCTGTTAATATCTTTAATGTATTATGAAATGTGATGTATTGGGGTCTTTTCAACAGTTGGTCTACACTATTATTTTTTAGGGACTCATATATCAGGTAATCTATTCAAAATTTTTTGGTCAAACCTTGTTTTCTTGCTTTGAATTTAAGAAAAATCATTTATTTTTGTCAGCTTGTACATTCGAGGTTTGACTTAGGTGACTGACTCTTTTGTCTTTTTTATATTTCCAATGTGGCACAAGTTGTCGAAAGTTTAGTTCTTATAGAATGTATTCTGCCTCCTCATTTCCCTTATGCTGACCCAAAAAAATTCTCAGACGTGCAAAGAGTGTATTTATTCTAGTGTTAGAGATTATATGTTCTGGTATTATCTCTAATAAAAATGATGTCTTCGACTAGAACTCACTAGTAACTAACTTTCATTTGATACTAATTCAGAAAAATTGGGAAGCACCCATTTTTTGAGGATCGCCATTGTTATTAATAGTTCTAATCAACCCTCTAGGGTTTAAATCACTTATATTAATATGGAAAACCACCCAAGATATTTTGCGGGCATTCAATGTAACCTAAGAACACCCTTGTCACTAGTGGAACATGAGATCTATTCGATAAATTCATTATTATTTTACTATTTATTAATTAAATAAAAAATTAAAATTGATTTGTTATTTCTATTTAGTTAATATATAACAAAATAAATTGTCCAATCAAATTAATTCTATCAACTCGGTAGACTTATTTAGTGCAAGTCACTTGTCTCAAAACTAACAATTTTGGATAGTGCTACACCTAAATATATAATGCATGTTTGATAAAGGTTCAAAATTTGTCACAAACAATCCCCATAAAACTTTAATAGTATATTACATCTATTTGTGTTCTATCTAAAACTGGTTTGAACAAATTGTTTCCAAAATTCATAAGGTTTAGTTTAGCATATTTACCATTATTTAATCTTACAAATTTATTTATCAAAATCATATTATTATTCGTAGACATTGAAAACTAACTCAAATGTGAGTAAATCGCCTAATAAAATTTGTGAGATTTAAATCTAAGGTTAAAATACAACATAATATCATCGATTATGTTTACACATATTATCAAATCAATAAACATAACATAATCATATGTTTGGTTTGGTTTCTAATGTAAATATGCTTTCACGTATTATATTTAGGACTTATTAAAATATATCACATCTTTTGTAAGATTGAACATCAGATACATGATCATAATAGAATCCATTAGTCCTTATCTCAAATAAGGGTGATTAATTTCTAATCAATAGAATTATGTAATAAATAATTATTGATTTTATTTAGTGGTCAAAATAACTATTTATAGTTTTTTTGTGAAACCATAGAATAGAATAATATAATATTTAGAATGTTGATGCAAGGACCTTGTGGGGTTATAAATTTTGACTCAATTATTTCATTGAGCTGAAATTGTCCAAGGATGTGTATCATGAGGAGTTGTTTGGATTGTCACATCAACTCATTCACATGTTCAGGGCCAAATTTCTTGTATTTGGTTATGTTTTTTCATATATTTTAGAATGTTGATATTTTAGTTATTTTTGAACTCATGAATGTTATTGCTATATAGAGTTGGGAATTTTTGTCATAGTTTTGATTTCTTTATGTTTAGAAAATTTCATGATTTTCTTGATGAGCTTGGAAATACCAAAAATGCCAAATTCTAAAAGTTGTAAATTTTTTCCAAAAAGGGTAAATTTGGATGACTAGATATTATAATTTATTTGGATTTTAGAAACAAGTTTTAAAAGAAGAATATTGAAGAAAATTAGTCATTTTTTTCTCTTTTGTTTATTGTTAATAAAATCATTTTTGTTTTGAATTGACAATATCAAATGCCTAAATTCACAACACGCCTTCCTACGATACTACCAAAGTAAAATTTTAGCTTCAATAGTTGTTGAAAACACCTAATAATATGGGATCCTAAGGCCTACTTGTCTATATTAAGAGGCCAATATTTACATAGTTTATCATGATGAACTATAAATGATTGAATATTTGAAGATGCTAAGTTGATGATCATAGAGACATTAGAAAGTTAATGCAAGACATTAAATTAGTTAATGTATTGTATTGTCATTGATGTCAACTTGATATAATCTATATGGTCATGGACATAATGCTAAAGACTTCAAAGAACTGATGAATCAAAGGCTATGCTATCAGTAATGCATACAAGTGAAGTATTCACAAAGTGACTGTATACACCAACGGAGTGCACACTGACGAACAAAGTCACAGTGTTACTCGGTGAGAAAATGTACTGCATTAGTGACAAGAAAAGTCACAGTTATGCCCGATGATCAAAGCACAGTATAACCCAACTAACAAAATTACAGTGTTGCCCGATGGAAGGAGATCCCAAAGACAATTGAAGTCACACCGACGAAACAGTCAGTTATCACCGACGACTAACTAAAGCATTGACCAACATAACAAAGGGTTCTAAAATGAAAAAATGCTTAGATGTCAAGGGATAAAAATAGACTTAACTTATACTTATCATTATTTTAATCGATAAGATAAAGCTAGAGATAAGTAAAATATTTAAAGTTTCTTTGTCCAGTTGGAAAAAAGATCTCTACAAGATAAAACTAGAGTTTTTCTTTAAATCTAATTGGCAAGAATTGTGGATCACGCCCAGGTCAACAAAGCCAAGAAACGGTGAAATCATGTCTATATAAGAGACAAGCTTATTCATTATGAATAAGGGGAGTGACAAGAGAATAGATGCTGAAGAGATTCTAAAGGAGAAGAAAGTCTTCATTCAGATGTGATCAATCAAGCTGAGGAAAGAGATAAATTCTGTGGACACCGACGAACAGTGATACAACATCATAGAGCAGAAAAGTGTGGAGCAAAGGTATTGAATTGATAACATTGATCAGAAAGGTAATGTACTTACAATAGATCTAAAAATCTACAATTCAAGTTGTATATGCGAACAGATCAATTTACTATTTTTTTTTAACCATTGAAGTATCAAGTCTCTTAACCGAGTAGGACTTAAAATTCTTTTGTAATTGAGATACATCCCAAGGAGTATCAAAAGGTTTCATCATACAAATTAGCATTGGATATGCCTGATACCTATTGAGAGGCCAAGTGAGTGTTTGATCAAGGATGGTAGCATTAGATTCCAGATAATAAGTGACAAACTATCTATTTAAATCCTCTAACAAGGTTACACCTAACAGTGTGTTTGTAACCTTTAACAAGGTTGGGTCTTAACCAAGCTCACTTCAGAAGAGTGAAAATTTGGGGTACCAGTTCGAGTGGTTTTTCCCTTAACAGGGTTTCCACATTAAAAATTTATGTATTAATGTGTCTATGAGTCATTACTTTATTGTTTTGCATTTCCCTTAAGTAAATCTGGATTGATCAGTATACACTAGTTATTTCTTGTGTTCCGGTAAATAGAAAGACTGCTTATCGGTAAACATATAGAAGAAGGTTTTACAAAGAATTCTGACAAGCAATAATTTGATATAAGTATTTTAAGGTATTGATCTTGTAGGAGTGAATATAACTAGAGGCATAAAAGTGGTAATAAGTTGATTTAAGGATTAATGTTTTAGGCCACTGTTAGTAATAACTGAGAGGGGGCGGGGGGGCTGAATCAGTGGCCTCAAAAATAAATCCTTAAATCAACCCTTAAAAGTTATTAGCACTTTTAAGCCTCCAGTTATACTTATTCCTACAAGATGAATGCCTTGTAATACTAATAACAATTTTCTACTTGTCGGAATGCTTTGTAAATCTCTCTTCTACATGATTACCGATAAGTAGTCTTACATTTAATGAAACACAGTAAATAGCTAGAGTATACCAATCAATCCAATATTATATATGTGAAATGTAAAACAGTAAATTAATGAAACATAAACACATAACACATGGATTTTTAATGTGGAAACCATGTTAACGGAAAAACCACTACGACGGGTACCCCAAATTTTTACCCTTCTGAAGTGAGCTTTGTTAGAAGCCAACCTTGCTAAAGGTTACAAAGACATTGTTAGGTGTGACCTTGTTAGAGGATTTAAAAGATAGTTTGTCACCTACTATCTAGCATCTAATGCTACCATCCTTGATCAAACACTCACTTGGCCTTTCAATAGGTATCGAGCATATCCGATGCTACTTTCTATGATCAAAATTTTTGATGCTCCTTGGGATGTATCTCAATTACAAAAAGACTTTTAACTCCTGCTCGGTTAAGAGACATGATGCTTCAATGGTTAAACTAAAACATTAAATGATCTATTTACACATACAACTTGAATTGGAGATTTTAAGATCTATTGTAAGTGCATTACCTCTCTGATCAATATAATCAATTCTATACCTTTGCTCCACACTATTCGTCGGTGTCTGTAGAATCTATCTCTTTCTTTATCTTGTTGATCAGGTTTGAATGAAGAATTTCTTCTCGTTCAAAATTTCTTTAGCATATTTCATATTTTCTCTTCACCCCACACGATTTGTAATGAGTTGGTTTTGTCTCTTTATTGACATGTTTCACCCTTTTTTGGATTTCTTGATTCATGGCATGATCCACAATTCTCAACAATTAGATTTAAAGCAAAACTCCAATTTTATCTCAAAGAGATCTTCTTCCCAACTAGACAAATCAAATTTAAATCAATTACTTATCTCTAGATTTATTTGGATGATTAAAACAATGACAAATATCAGTTAAGTCTATCTTTAGCTTCTTGATAGCTAAGCATTTTTTGTTTCTAAACTCTTTGTTCTACTGGTCAACACTTCAGTTACTCATCGGTGATAACTGAGTGTTCCGTCGGTGTGACTTCAGTTGTCATCAAGATCTTTGTCCTTGTCTTTTCCATCAGGCAACACTGTACTTCTATCTGTCAAGTTACACTATGTTTTGATCATCAGGAAACACTGTTACTATGCTCATTAGTAATGTCATGTATTTGCTCATTGGGTTACACTGTGACTTTTCTCTTTTACTCTATTCGTTAGTTTTCACTCCTTCGGTGTATACAGTCACTTTGTGAATACCTTACTTATATGCATTACTGAAAGCATAGCCTTTGATTCATAGGTTCTTTGAAGTCCTTGGCAATATTTCCATGACCACACAAATTATATCAAGTTGACATCAATGACAATAAAATACATTAACTGATTTAATGCCTTGCATGATCATCAACTTAACATCTTCAAACATTCAATCAAATACATGCCACCAATCTCTCCCTTTTGCATTCATGGCAACACACAAAATTATCATACTATACTATTACTAATACAATATGAAATATACTATTTCATCAAGCTTTCCTATTGTAACTATTACAAATGTCTGGTTTTCGGTAAGCTCAAATAACTTAGATTTGATTCTTTCATCTTTCTTTCTGTCTTTAATCCCTTTATTGGATAGATGTAGAGTCTTTTTTTTCTTTGATATGATGTGTTCTCCTTCTCTGTTAAATTCTATCCCTTTGATGTCTCTTGTCAACAATTCTTTCCCTTTGTGTGTACTCTCCCTTTTTTATTACATCTCTCCCTTTGGATACTTTGATGGATATAATTTCTCCCTTTATCTATATGATAAATATAATCTCTCTTTGAGGTGATAATGAGATATTTCTCTCTTTGACAATAATGCCAAACAAACATCTTTGCCAAACAAAATTTTGATAGTAATGCCAAACAGATCATTCTATCCATAATATATTTCTTGAATTTCCCAATCCATCGGTAATAACCCTGGTGCTTAGAGTAGATAAATACCTTCTTGTGTATAGATGTATCATTTAAGTTCATCTCTTTGCTTGTATCAACATGAATAATATTCTAATAATATGTAGGCTGATGCAGCCTTCTAGTCATTTTACTGACCTGTAGACAAGGGTCTGACCCCTAGTCTCTTTCTCAAGTATTCAAATTCATCCTTGGGTGTGGCTTGGTGAAGATATCAGCCAATTGTTCCTTTGATTGCACATACGCAAGTATCACCTACTTTTCTTGAACTTGTTCTTTTAAATAATGATACTTGATGGAAATATTCTTTGTTTTAGCATGCATGAATGTATTCTTGGAAATTTTTATTGCACTTGTATTATCACAACATATAATTACTGGTTCAAGAATTTTCATATGCATAGCTTCCAGAAATTGTTTGATCCTTGCAATATTTGAGTAGTTTTCAGCAGCAACAACATACTTAGCTTCTATAGTAGATTGAGAGATGTATCGTTGCTTCTTGTTGATCCATGTGACAAGTTTGTAACCCATAAATAATGCTCCTCAAGTTATGATCTTCCATTCATCAATATTTCTAGCCCAATCAACATCGGCAAAGACCTTAAGTTCAAATTTTCCTTCTCTTCTATACCATAAGCCATATTCCTCAGTATTCTTCAAATATCTAAGGATTCTTTTCACAATAGTCATATGTGATTCCATAGGATTAGCAAAAAATCTTTCAACTATTCCTAATGGATGTGCAATATCTGGTCTAGTATGTACAACATACATGAGTTTTCCAATCATAGATCTGTACAAAGTATTATTTAGCTCTGATGACTTGTCCTCCTTTGTGAGCTTGCATCCAGTTTCCATCGGTGTTCCAACTGGTTTGGACTCTTCCATCTTGAATATTTTTAGTACTTCTTTGATGTACTTAGATTTTGTAATGAAAATACCTTCATCTTGTTGCATGATCTATAGACCAAGAAAGAACTTGATCTCTCCAAACATAGACATCTCAAACTCTTTTCTCATTTCACTTGCAAATGATTTGCATAGCATATCATTGCCTCCAAATATGATGCCATCAACAAATATCTCAGCAGTCAAAATGTTAGCATCAGTATCTTCCTTCAAATAAAGATTATTGTTTTCACTAGTCCTTACAAATCCAATACTTATAAGATAGGAATGAAGTCTTTTATACAAGGCTTGGCGTTCTTGTTTCAATCCATACAAGGCTTTGTGTAGTCTACATACTATGTCCCTCTTGTCTAGATCAACAAACCCTTATGGTTGTTCAATGTATACCTCTTCTTCAAGTATTCCATTTAGGAATGTAGACTTGATATCCATTTGATATACCTTGAATCCTTTACATGCAGCATAAGAAAGTAATATTCTCACTCCTTCTAGCCTAGCAATGGGTGCAAAGGTCTCTCCATATTCAATTCTTTCTTCTTGTGCATACCCCTTCATTACTAGTCTTGCTCCATTTTGTACTGGTGACATTCTTGTCATCTAGTCTCGGTACAAGTGTATATGTCTTATTTTTTCTCTATCTGCTCAATCTCTTCATTCATGGCACTTATCCATTCATCATTATCAAGTGCAATGTTGACAGATTTTTTCTCATAATCATAAATAAGATATTTTGTATTTAGAGAATTACTTTTGGTTCTCATACCATCCTTCTTATCTCCAATGATCTGGTTTTTTAGATGGTTCCTTCTAAAATATCTGGCAAGTACAGGTTCATCTCTTTGTCTATTAGCTTGATCATCATTTTGTCCTTCATTCTGTTCTTCATCACTTTGTGATATCATTTTGAGCAATATCCTAATCGGTTATATTTGTTGCCTGATTCTTGGGTGCAATGATCTATTTCTCTAGATCTCTACATTGTTGGTCGGGTAGAGTGTGAGGTTCTTCATTGTAAACAAACCTATTGTGTTCCTCTAGTTTTTTTGTGCTTTCCTTTTCATTCTTCTCTGCAAATTCATCTAACTTTACATTTGCACTTTCAACAATTTTGTTAGAGGCTTTATTGAGACATTTATAAGCCTTTTCCTTGGTGGAATACCCTAGAAATATTCCTTCATCACTCTTGGAGTCAAGTTTCCCATTTCTATCATGTTTTAAGATATAACATTGACTACCAAATTTTTTGAAATAACTCACATTGGGTGTGTATCCATACCATAGCTCATAAGGTGTCTTCTTGGTGTCTTTCTTCAATTGTACTTTATTCAATGTGTAAACATTAGTACTAACAACTTCCCTCCAGAAGATTTGGGTGATGCCTTTCTCTACCATCAGTGTCCTTGCACAATCAAATATGGATCTGTTTCTTCTTTCAATAATTCCATTTTGTTGAGGTGTTCTTGGTGCAGAGACCTATCTTTTGATTCCATGCTCATTACAAAAGTTAGTTAATTCATCTTAAATAAATTCCCTCCTCTATATTATCTTAACCATTTCAATTCTTTACAACTTTGTTTTTCAACCATTGCTTTGTACCATTTAAACATCTTAAATGCTTTTGATTTATCTTTTAGAAACATGACTGTCATCATTCTAGAGTAATCATCAACAAAGAGAATAAATTATGTATCACCATAATAACTCTTTGTCCTCATAGGTCCACATAGGTAAGTATGGACTAATTCTAGAATGACATCAAATGAATGGGTGTTGCTTTTGAAACTAGACTTTGTCATCTTACCTTTTTGACAATTCTTACACATGATATTGTCAGGCTTGGTCATCGTCGATAAGCCTCTTACATTTCTCTTTATGCTTATCTCTATCATGTTGTTGAAGTTCACATGACACAATCTTTTGTGCTACAACCATATGTATTCATTTATAGCCATTAAGCAAGTGGTGTCAGTATCATTCAGATAGAATAAGTTACCTTTTGTCTGCTCATCGATGCCAATTAGATTTCCTAATTCATTGAAGATCTTTGCCTCCATATTTTCAAATGCTACTCTATGACGTGAATTATTCAACTGAAAAACACTCAATAGATTATAATTCAATCCTTTCACCCAATAAGAATTTTCACATTTTATCAACTTATTCAACATTATAGTTCCTCTACCTTCAACTAGACAAGGTGTATCATTACCCATTCTTACTGATCCACCATTATAGTATTCAAAAGTCTCAAATTTTTTCTTGTCACTGGTCATATGGTGAGTGTAGCCACTATCTATGATCCAGACATCATTTTAACTAACTTTGGATATGAGTGAAATTTCTACATACCTTTCTTCATCATCATCTGAATCATCTTTTACTACCACAAATACCATCTCAATGTCTTGATCAGATTTGTTATCAGTGTCATCATCTTTGCATTTTTCTAGGTAACTGTCCTTCTTTCCTTTGTCCTTTTAGTCTCAGGTATCTCTTCTCTCTGATTTTTAGTTGCTTCTATAATCATCTCTATCAAACTTCTTTTCAAATGATCTGTCATTACTTTTGTCATCTTTTCTTCTGTTAGAACATCTTGCAGAAAAGTGTCCAATCTCTTCATAATTAGAAAAAAACAAGTGGTAATTTACCTTTGCCTCTCTACATTCTTCAAGCCATAAGTGCTTCAATTTCATCAAGATCTTCTTCTTCGATTTCACTATCACTATCTTTTCTCATAGTGTGTTTATGACTTGATTTAGTTATTCTCAAAGAAGATTTGAATGCAGCCTCTATGTTTGGTAAGACACTATTATCAAAATGGTTCATCTCAAAAGAAATTAGTCTTCCAATCAAAATGTCTAGAGTAACATTGCTATTTTCTACTGCTCTCATTTCTTGTATGGAAGATACTCTGATAGCATAAGTAGGAAGAAATATTCTTAGAATTTTACTTACCACTATATCTTCTTCTAGTACACCTCCAACTCCTCGTATAGCATTGACTACCTCTTTGATTCTTTTGCTGGATTGTGTGATGTTTTCACCTTCTTTCATTTTTAGATCATTAAACTTTCTTCTAAGGCTTTCTACCTTGGCTCTCAAAACATTCTTGTCACCACCATGTACAAGCATCAATTTGTCCCACATCTACTTTGAAGTCTTCTAGGTTTTGACATATTCAAATTCAACATCAGAGAGTGAGGAAGCAAACTCTATCATCATGCAGTTGTGTTCATGCTTCTCTCTCATTTATTCAACTGTTGGTGCTCCTGTGGGAAACACATATTTAGTATCTAAGTATTGAGTAACATCATTTCCAAAACCTAATAAGTGGAGTCTTATTCTTCTCTTCCATGAAGAAAAACTGTCTTTGTTCAACTTGGGCACATCTCGTCTATTCATCTTGTAATCTTTACCTTAGGTCTTGAAACCTTCCTTCTAAGCGCACAAGCTCTGATACCAATTGTTAGTAATAACTAAAGGGGGGGGGGGGTTGAATCAATGGCCTAAAAAATTAATCCTTAAATGAACCCTTAAAACTTATTACCACTTTTAAGCCTCTGGTTATACTTAGTCCTACAAGATGAATGCCTTTAAATACTTATAACATTTTTCTACTTGTCGAAATGCTTTGTAAATCTCTCTTCTATATGATTACCGATAAGCAGTCTTACATTTACCAAAACACAGTAAATATCTACAGTATACTGATCAATCTAGAATTGCATATGTGAAATGTAAAACAATAAAGTAATGAAACATAAACACATAACACATGTATTTTTAACATGGAAATACTGTTAAGAGAAAAACCACTGGGACCAATACCCAAAATTTTCACTCTTCTAAAGTGAGCTTTGTTAGGAGCCAACCCTGTTAAAGGTTAAAAACACACTGTTAGGTGTGACCTTGTTAGAGGATTTAAAAGATAGTTTGTCACCTAGTATTTGGTATCTAATGTTGCCATCCTTGATAAAACACTCACTTGGCCTATCAATAGGTATCAGGCATATCCAATGCTACTTTCTATGATCAAAATTTTTGAAACTCCTTGGGATGTATCTCAATTACAAAAGACTTTTAAGTCCTGCTTGGTTAAGAGACTTGATGCTTCAATGGTTAATCTGAAATATTAAATGATATGTTCACACATACAACTTGAATTGTATATTTTGAGATCTATTGTAAGTACATTACCTCTCTGATCAATATAATGAATTCTATACCTTTTCTCCACACTGTTCTACTCTGTGATGTTATTTCACTGTTCGTTGATGTCTACAGAATCTAGCTTTTTCTTTAGCTTGTTGATCAAGTCTAAATGAAGACTTTCTTCTCCTTCAAAATTTCTTTAGCATCTTTCATCTTTTCTCTTCACCCCACAAAATTGGTAATGAATTGGGTTTGTCTCTTTATATACATATTTCACTATTTCTTTGCTTTCTTGATTCTTGGCGTGATCCACAATTCTCGCCAATTAGATTTAAAGAAAAACTCCAATTTTATCTCAAAGAGATCTTCTTGCCAACTAGACAAATCAGCTTTAAATAAATTACTTATCTCCGTCTTTATCTAGATGATTAAAACAATGAAAAATATCAATTAAGTCTATCTTTAGCTTCTTGACAGCTAAGCATTTTATCATTTCTAAACTCTCTGTTCTATCAGTTAGCACTTCAGTTAGTCATCGGTGATAATTTACTGTTCTGTCGGTGTGACTTCAATTTTCATTGGGATCTACATCCTTGTCTTTTTCGTCGGGCAAGACTGTAATTATGTCCGTTGGGTTACACTATTTTTTGCTTGTCAGGCAACACTATGACTTTGCTCATCAGTAATTCTATGTATTTTCTCATTGGGTAACATTGTGACTTTACTCTTTTACTCTATTCCTCGATGTGCAATCCATCAGTGTATACAGTCACTTTGTGAATAATTGACTTATATTCATTACTAAAAGCATAGCCTTTAATTCATCAGTTATTTGAAGTCCTTGGTAGTATTTCGATGACCATACAAATTATATCAAGTTGAGAGCAATGACAATACAATACATTAACTGATTTAATTACTTGTATAATCATTAACTTAACATCTTCAAACATTCAATTAGTTACATATCATCAGCCACTGATTCACCCCCCCCCTCTCAGTTATTGCTAACAATTGGTATCAGAGCTTGTGTGCTTAGAAGGAAGGTTTCAAGACCTAAGCTAAAGATCACAAGATGGACAGACGAGATGTGCTCAAGTTGACCAAATACAACTTTTCTTCATGGAAAAGAAGAATATGACTCCACTTATCAAATATTGGAAATGATGTTACTCAATACTTAGATACTGAATATGTTTTGCCCACTAGCGCACCGATAGTTGAACAAATGAGAGAGAAGCATGAGCACAACTGCATGATGATAGAGCTTGCTTCCTCACTCTCTGATGTTGAATTTGAAGATGTCAAAGCATGCCCAACTGCAAAGTAGATGTGGGACAAATTGAAGCTTGTACATTGTAGTGATATTTTTTTTCTGAGAGCCAAGGAAGAAAGTCTTAGAGGAAAGTTTGATGATCTCGAAATGAAAGAAGGTGAAAAAATCACACAGTACAATACTAGTATCAATGAGGTATTCAATTCTATCTGAGGACTTGGAGGTGTACTAGATGAAGATACATTGGTAAGTAAAATTCTAAGAACTTGCTACCTACTAAGGATATTATAGTATTTTCCATACAAGAAATGAGAGTAGTAGAAACTAGCAATGTTAATCTAGCTGGTTTGATTGGAAGAATGATTTCATTTGAGACAAATAACTTTGACTATAGTGTCTTACCAAACATAGAGTCTGCATTCAAATCTTCTTTGAAAATAAGTAAATAAATTCATAAACACACTATGATAAAAGATAGTGATAGTGAAAGTGAAGAAGATCTTGATGAAATTGAAGCACTTATGGCTAGAAGAATACAGAGAGGCAAAGGTAAATTACCACTTATTTGTTTTAATTGTAAAGAGATTGGACACTTTTCTGTAAGATGTACTAACAGAAGAAAATATGATAGAAGTAATGATAGGTCATTTGAAAAGAAGTTTGACAGAGGTGATTACTGAAACAACCGAAAATCAGAAAGAAGAGATACCAAAACTACAAGGACAAAGGAAAGAAGGTCAGTTACCTAGCTAAATGCAAAGATGAATATACTGACACTAAATTTGATGAAAACATCGAGATAGTGTTTGTGGTAGTAAAAAATGATTCAAATGATGAAGAAGAAAGGTATGTAGAAGTGCTCTCATATCTAAAGTTAGTAAAAATGATTTCTGGATCATAGATAGTGGCTGCACTCACCATATGACCAGTGACAAAAAAAAGTTTGATAATTTTGAATACTATAATGGTGGATCAGTAAGAATGGGTAATGACACACCTCGTCTAGTTGAAGGTAAAGGAATTATAATGCTGACTAACCTGATAAAATGTGAAAATGCTTATTGGGTGAAAGGATTGAATAATAATCTATTGAGTGATTCTCAGTTGAATAATTCAAGTCACAGAGTAGCATTTTAAAATAAGAAGGCAAAGATCTTCAATAAATCAGGAAGTTTGATTGGTACCGGTGAGTAGACAAAAGGTAATTTATTCTATATGAATGATACTGACACCACTTGCTTAATGGCTAGAAATGAAGACATATGGTTGTGGCACAAAAGATTGTGTCATGTAAACTTTGACAACATGATAAAGATAAGCAGAAAGAGAAATATAAGAGGCTTATCGACGATGATTAAGCCCAATAATATCATGTGCAAAAATTGTCAAAAAGGTAAGATGAAAAATTCTAGTTTCAAAAGAAAAACCCAGACATATGATTCCATTCTAGAATTATTCCATACTGATCTATGTGGACCCATGAAGACAAAGAGTTACTATGGTGATAGATACATTTTATTCTCTTTGTTGATGATTACTCTAGAATGATGAAAGTAATGCTTCTAAAAGATAAATATGAAGCATTCAAGATGTTTAAATGGTACAAATAAATGGTAGAAAAACAAAGTGGTAAAGATTGAAATGCTTAAGATCAGATAGAGGAGGGGAATATATTTTAGATGAATTCACTAACTTTTATAATGAGCATGTGTAACATAAAAAAAATTTGTTTTGATTATTATTATTAATGATGATTTGATTGAACGTTTATGTTACCAAAATGTAAAGGAGAGAATTGTTATCTATGTTGATTGTATATTTCAATTATGATTGTGATTAAGGGAAGATAAGATGCTCCTTTCTTTCACCCTCTAATACACAAATAGGAGATCCAATTTTGATCTACCCCAAAGGGCTAATGCACAAATGATTCCAATATTTGGAAAGAGACCAAGAAAGGGGATCTTAAATTTTGTAAAATTGATTGATTAATATGATTAAGGATAGTAATTGAAAATAATAGGAGAAAGTACCAAACTTACAAAATTGCAGATCAAAGATTGCTATTTTCTAAGATCTATAGACTATTTCTGGATATGGCAATAGTTGGTACCGAACCGGAATAGAGAGATGAAAAAAACCCAGAAATCTTTTTCTGTTCCAATGTCTTCTTATGAAAAAGGTTGACCTTGTACCACTTTTTCCAACTCGGTCTGCTGAACTCCGAAAGTGTCCCTGTTCGCACAATCTGAAAGACATCTGAAAAGGGTATCCAGATCTGGCCTCAGATTTATAGTCATGAACATGTACCTACAAGAAAAATGTTTGTTTATTGGGGGGAAGGGGTTTGCCTTGGTCAAACCCTAGTTTTAAAATTAACCTTATAATATAATTGAAATTGCAGAGATAAACAAAGTAAACACATAAAATTCACCTTGCTTGTAATGTCCTTGTGGCGGATTCAAATCTGTGGATCCACAAGTATGCTTCAAAACATGGAATGTAGGATGGAAGGATGTATTCAATCTCTTGCTTGTAGATCTCCAACACCAAGTTTTTGAATGGATTCTAGAACTTGACAAGGGCTTTGGAAGAAGAGGGATGGAGAGATCACCAAAAGGGCAGTTTTTGGCTTGAATCCTTCAATGGCCTCCAATGGATCTCCTTCATGCAAATGGATACTTGAGAATGATGTATGCTTGCTTTAAATATTTCTTAATTGCTTTCTTGGACTTCACCTCATAAGGATGTTTGATTCTTGATTAGAAGACTTCAATTGCTTGATTGAGGTTATTCATGCTTAGAAAAAATGAGAGGAGAAGGCTCCCTTTTATATGGAATTAGGGAACACTCTTCTAAGGAGGCATACATAGGATAATTAAATCATCATTTAAGCCTTTACCCCTAGGAGAGGACCTATATTAAATATAATTTAGGAATCAACCAATTCGGAACCCGAAATAGCTGACCTGGAAGCGGGAGAAAACTTTTTGTGAAGACCGACATCTGGGAATCTGTGGGATTCTGGGTTTGGGACCCTAGGATAGGGTCGAGGTCAGCCTTGTCCTAGGGTAGGGTCAAGGTCAACCTAGTCCCAAAAGGTTGACCTTGTCCTTAGATCACAGGATCATAGGTCAGAGACCCAGAATACAGAATTCAGGTCATAAAATGGAGGTTAGAAAGGCAGGTCAAGGGGAAGCCATGTCAAGATCAGGAACCCATTCAGAGGTTCTTGTCATGACCCCAAACCACTCACTCGGAAGGATAGACTAGTGTCCTATGGAATTTCTTCCATTTTTAGACTATACATTTAGCCCCCACTTTAGCAAGAGTATGAGTTCAACGCAAACTCTTGGTAAAGGAGAACATACAGAAAAGACAATCTTATTAAAATCAAAAGGGATAAAGAGACCCTCAAGCCCCCAAGGGACTCAAGTCCTTATCATCCTTAAGATTCTGATAAGAGAGATATCACTTAGTTAAGAAAGGAGAAAAAGAGTGTGATTATCTTGCCCAATGAGAACTTATGTCCCATTGTGAACCACACAAAGGTGTAACTGGAAAGATGGAGTTGAACTGCCTAGTGAATGTGGCTACTCACTAGTCAACCCATCAGGGAGATCCATTCTTAAAGGGATCAARGTATTTGTAAATTKAAAAYTGGYGGGATCAAGAGATYCRTKTAAATTTAAACTGGAGGGATCAAGAGATCCTAAAAAACATGTAAAAATATGTCCATGCTTTWAGGATTAGYTTCTTTTAATCCATAAAGGGAAAAAGTTTTAAATACCATGCTTTAAGGATTAGYTTCTTTTAATCCATAAAGGGAAAAAGTTTTAAATACCACACTTTAAGGATTAGCTTCTTTTAATCCATAAAGGGAAAAAGTTTTAAATATTTTGAAAACTATTTTGAATGTSTGTGTGTGCAAAAAGTGAGTAGAGWGTATGCCCCCACGTTAAAGTCATTGCTAACACTTTAACARGAGCAATGATTTTAAYGGAAACATAAGCAACTCTACRGATTAYRTTTCCACWGCGAGATGCCCCCCAAGAGTGGACAAATCATGGGAAATAAAACATAAACATACATAAGAACACAAAAGGGATCTACCTAWTRTGGGGTTAGTACRTTCATAAGATAATATGTACATATATATATATGATATTATTGCAAATGAATTAACATCATTCCCCAAAGAAAGTAGAACTACAATCACAAAGGAGGAAAGAAACTTAAGAATTACAAAGAGGAATCTTTTTGGACCACAACCTGGAGACCAAAAAGAATTAGTGCTATCATGTCATAGATCCAAGAAGATTATACAAGGAAAAAATTTACAAACAATAACACAATTACAACATAACATGAAACAACATATAGAAGAATGTAGATACATATAGAAGAATTGAACAAAAATTGCAATTCTATTATCACCTTATACCAATAGAGTAACAAGGGTCGTATAAAAGAATCTAACAAACATTTAGAAACACATTACGGGGGAAGCACATTACAACATATAAACACAAACAGGGCTATCATAAAGGATGAGCCAATGAAGCATGTTTTCAACCTTCCCCATCTTGGCTGATGTTATTTAGGGTAGGTGGGCAACTCGCAAGAGGGACTATATCCAATATAACTTAGGAATGATAGCCAGTTCCAAACAAGGATCCTCTTGAGAATTGCATTGTTCGATACTAGGTGTGATTGTTAATTGAGTAGTAAGCATATGAGGTAAATCATTATCAAGATCAATGGTCTCATATTCATCACTAGGATCAATAGGATCATCAAGAGTGTCCTCCTCATCAAGGTTGATAGAAATAGGATCCAAGATTTGAATAGGATCATCATACTCATTTGTCTTATCATCATGAATAGTGATATTGATTGCATCAGTCATAGGTTGATCAAAAGTAGGTAAAGAGTTTTTGAGCATAGAAGCATGAGCTCTACCATGGGCTCTACGCTTTTTATGACATTCATTAGTAGATTTGTTACGTTTCACTTTGCTTGATATATTGTGAGAACTAGGAGGAATAACAACAGGTTCCTGCACAGGCTCTATAGGAGGAATTTCAGTAGGTGGTAATGGAAGGGTAGATGTGGGATTAATTTTATTAGTATTAATGGATAAAAGAGGGATTGCAGTAGTAGGCAAAAGACCACGGTTGGAATCAATCTGAGGCATACTTAACTCTACAATTTTGTGATGTCTGTAAGCTTGATATGAGTAAAAGAGATGATTAGGGTGAGGAGGGCATGAGTTAGGTAATGAAGGCCAAAAGAAATCTAGAGAAGCACAATCTCGAGGCCTAGATGGTTGATACAAACTATGATTAATTGTCTTAATTTCTCCATCATGAATAAACTTAAGGCATTTATGAATGGGAGAGGCAATAGCGTGCATAGAAGTTATCCATGGTAAGCCAAATTTGATTTGAAATTGATTAGAAGTAGGAATAATGATGAAGGTAATATCTATAACTTTACCACAGAGTTCGACAGGTAAGGTGATAGAACCAAGTGTAGGATAAAGAAAGCCATTACAAGTTTGAATCCATGCATCAGATGAATCATAAAAATCACGTTGTAATAATTTCATAAAAATATTTTATTTAGTTATGACATTAATTAAAGATGTGGGATCAACTAGACAACCATGAGTAGGTATCTTAGCAATCCTAGCATAAATATAAAGGGGACCATCAGGAGCTTTAATTGTTTCAGAATCATCAAAAGTAATTAAAAGTTCCCTAGGTCGCTTATCCTTAATTGGTTTTTGAGGTTGAGATGGAATTGGAAGTGGAAGTGGAGGTGAAGGATCTTGAACAATAGTTTTGGATGGCACAACACTCTCCACATGATTAACAATGTTATTAAGAGCCTCCATCTTCGAATCATAAACAATGTCTACAAAAGCTGGTTGAGCTATAATATTAGTATCATGTGTAGGTAAAGGATTGGTATAGATTTGAAGGTTATGGCTAGGAGGAGAAACAAATTTGTTTCCTCTACCTTCAAAAGTATCAGCAGACAAAGCTTTAGAATCAATTAAGTCTTGAATCTTATGCTTGAGAGAATAACATTTCTCAGTGTCATGGCCCTTCTGGCGATGGTATTGGCAAAAAGTGGTAGAATCAAAGGATTTTGAAGCTATTGTAGTAGGAAGGAGAGGTCGAATAGGAGGTAAAGTAATCATACTAGCACTTGAAAACCTACTCATTACAGAATGCAAAGTTTTAGATAGAGGAGTAAACGTATGATTCATACGAAAAGAAGTGGATGCAGAAGCACTATTGGAAGTAGCCGCAACTTGATCAGCAACCGTATTTGTCTGTTTATTAATATTTACATAGTTTTTAGGTTTCTGAAACTTATTGGGATTAGGAACATTATCACTCTTATCAACTAGAACAAGAGACATTGGAGTGTTGCTCTCAAATTGGCTCACTTGTAATTGATAATGGTGAAGTGCTGCACATAATTGTTGAAAGGAGGTAAATTCAGTAAGCAGAATCTTATCTCTAATATCCTTTTGTAAATTTGAAATAAATATATGCTGAATATCAATATCATGAACAGGATAAGAAATATGAGCATACAAATGCTTAAATCTACCAATGAAATCAGTCAAATTTTCTTTAGTATTTTGTTTACAATGCATTAAATCAGACAAGGACACTTGCGGTCCAATGTTATTTTGAAATTGCTAAATAAAAGAATTAGCAAGTTTGGGAAAAGAATCAATGGAATAAGGAGGTAAGGAACAATACCATTGTAAAGCCTTATCTCAAAAGGTTCTAGCAAAAAATTTAGCCAAAATCCTATGGTCATGAGTGCAATCACTACAAAGGATTTGAAATGTTTTAACATGGTTGACAGGATCACCTTTTCCATTGTAATTCTCAAGATGAGGCATATCAGCTTGCTGAGGGGCAGTAGCATGAATGATGTCTAGGGATAAAGGGATACCCATATCACATGTAGGAATGCTAAATTTGGATTGAGTCAAAGAGGCAAGTTGTTGTTGTGAAGATGACACAGTTTGAGCCAAACTAATAATTGTGGAATCATTAGAGGAAACATGTGGCATAGCAATATTAGGAACACTACGAAAAGTGTAAGAAGTAGCAGGAATGGAAGATGCAACCAGTGGAGCATTAGGAACCATAGTTGGAATAGGATTAGTATAAGTAAAGGGCACACTATGATATGAAGGGTGTGAGGTAGGTAAAGATACCGGTGGAGCACTCACAAGAATAGGTGCATTTGGGATAGAAGTTGTTATTAAAGGAGTATAAGTAGGGATACTAGGTAGAGAAATAGAAGAAGGTCCTACACTAGTAACAATAGGTGTGAATCCTAAATATTGAGCCTCTTGAGCTACAGGTTTAACATTCAAATTCACAAGGTGAGTAATACTACGCAAGAAATTAATACCTTGATCATTATCATGTAGTACTTTTTTAGGAGCCTCTATAACTTGGATGGAATCTTGATTATGGTTCTCTTGGATAAGCCAATTACCCATTTTATCAAGTTTGGTTGAAAGGTTTTGCACTTGCTCAGGAGGAACTCTTAAAGCATCATCCTCATCATGAGATGAGTGAGAAGAGTTATGCTCCATAGAAGGAT
>MU223265.1:1441920-1459527 GCA_018584345.1 Thuja plicata
TATATATATATATTGGTGACATGATTATGTATAAAAATTCCAAGAAAACAAGAAGAGGTGAATCCTAATATTAAGATGGGGGATTCTCAATGGTTCAAACTATGGACATGGAAACTTAAAAAAATGAAAACAAATATACTATTTGACATACATAATGATAGGGTAAAAAATGTATTAGTTTTATGTGATTTCATTCTATGAAGCCATACTATTTTTTGTTACTAAAAGTGATTCAACCCTTCATTATTATTATTTTTAATTTTTAAACCCTTCGAATTCAAAAATATCATCTAATTTTACTTCTAAAATTTATAATCTCATCCATTAGTTACATTTTATTTTGACAAATTGTTTGAGTTGACTATAATTCTAACTTTGTCTTTAACCCAATGAGTAAGAAGTTCTAAAATGTTTCAAAGCGTAAGGAATGGAAACTTATGTATAGACCCATGAAATTAATACATCTATTTTTTTGTATGAGGATATCTCTCTTTGTAGAAGATAAAATTTCAATAACTATAAAATTTCCAAGCATGGAACTTTTATAAATCGACAAACTCCTCTATAGGATTGGCTTGTTTCCATCTATTTTATTTGATAATAATCCTTAAGCTCAAAATAATATTTTACTATCAATTTATAAAGATTATTTTTTAATTAAAATAAGTGGACAGTAGCCCCAAACCATTACATATATAAAAAAAACTATAAAAAAAATAGACTTAGAACAAACCTAGCCTCAAAAGTAGAAAAACAAGGAAAGAAACGAAGAAACAAAAGAATTGGAGCCAAATAATTTTTAATCTAATTTTTATTAGAGATTCAACTATCTTTATCCAATATCCTAACTTAAGAAGATGAAACTTATTAATGAAAGGGATATTTTATTACATTTCACAATCATCCAAGTAGATCCATCCTTATAATTAGATCAATGCTAACTTATAGAGAAAGAGATGGGTCAAAAATAATGCATTTAGAATTATTTTAAAAGTTATTTTACTGTACTTGAAAGGTACTTTGTCAATTGATAACTCCATATTCTAAAGATAGAAATTTTCCACAATTCATGATAATGCTAGTGTACTTCTGGGACTGATTGTGCATCAATTTTTTGAACATCAACATTTTGGTTCATACTTCATGATCCAACATTAGGATGAGAGAGTTAAAACATGTAAAAAATGAACAATTGCAGAATGATTTTTAACTATTTACCTGGTCTACAACTATTCATTTGTTACATCCTTGAACTCTATCATCCTAATGATGGATCATGGAGTATGATCTAAAACATTGATCTTTTAAAAAATGATACACAATCGGTGCCAAAAGCACACTAGAATAATTCCATGTTCCTTGAATTATTTAGTGTGCTTAGAGTGATCTATGTGGGGACATTGCATCCTTCACATTGTAGGTCCAAAAATTCACATGAAATGTCCTCATTGATTATTTTACCAGTCAAGAAGAAAGGATTTCCTTAGTTTATCCATGTGAAAGTCTTAGGTTGAATGATGAATATGATTTGATAAATTACTAATTAAGAATGATATTTTTCATTCTTGGGACACTAGTTTTGAATTATTTATATTTATATCATTCTTATATTTTTATAAGGTATATATAGTACTGGAAAACTAAATTAACTTGACAAAAGGTAAAGAAATATATAAAATAATCTCATAACCATCAATAATCTTAATTAAAAAATTAATGTTAGAGTTGTTCCATTCAAACAAAATGTGTTATTTTCCCTTTATGCCCTTATCATCTCTCCACTAATTTTTTTTTACAAGCCAACCCCATAAATCCTTAAGAGGATGTTCTTCGTGAAATAAAAAAATATTGAACCTTTTCCTCCTTTATTCTCGACGTGGAGCTAGGAAAGAAGTTATTGGATTGCATTTCATATTTTGAGAAGCTAGTACTTATTGGTAGAATTAGCATTTTTTGTCATATTTTATAGAAGTACCCTCTTGAAAATTTGAGCCTTAAAACATACTAATCTCAGGTAAAGTAAAAACCTATCATTTTTATCAAGGCTTCTTTTTTATCAGATTTGACAATATGGATGATAAGAATATTTTTTCTTTCACTAGGTGTGGTGTGGGAGCACCCTAAGGTATTTAGTGAGATCTTGAGACATTTTTGGCTTGTAGGTTGGTTTCGCCAACCATCAATGGATAAGGACTAATCTATAAAGTCCCTAGTGTGTTTTGCGATGTGATTAGAGTTGGGAAAGGTTAGGGGTTGTATGTTGTTGGGTCTAGTTGTTTCTAGGGGTCTAGAACCTAGAAGTCAACTAAAAAGTCAAAGGGTATACCAAAGTCCCAAAGTCAGAAGATTTTAAAGTTTTTAATGTTATTAAGTCATGTAGGGTCAATTGGTAAGGTTTGAAACCAATTAGGACCCTGAAAGTGGAAAAATGGTCATTTTGACAAAAGTTGTCAAAGTTGCCATGATAACTTTTAAAAGTTGTCATGGTCCAACATTTCCTAGTTTCTAGAAATCGGCTCTTATGCTGCCCAAATCCTGACCAGAGGGTCTAGACAGGTGGGATATGAGTATATAAGTTGATTTCAACCCTAATCTGACAGTTATATTAGACATTGTACGGACTGGTGTTTGAGAATGAGTAATTTACAATGTAATTAAGTTATAGAGCCATCATCCACCACTTTATTGGATTGAATAGATTGAATGAATGAAAGGATAGTGTATGAACTGTAATTACTAAGATCTTTGTGGCATTAGTTTAGTAGATTGTACTTTCTAGTTAGGTTTTGTTTAAATTATTGCATTTTATAAGTTCATTGGCCAGTTTTGGTCCAGTCATGTAAAGAATGGGTTTCTTTGGTGTTCCCGTGGTTCAAACTCCATGACCACTTGGAATCCATTAGAGACTTGTATATAATTAATACATATGGCTTGTGGAGTGTGTGTGTGTGTGTAGTGGAAGCTTGAAAACAATCAAGCCCTGGGCGAGTACTAGCTATTCTGGCTAGGGTGACTGAGCAGTGCAACAACAATGGAGGTTGGAAGTTGATTGGTATGTGCCAATCAGTGATAGTGGAGTGTAGGGGCATGAGGTGCATACCATTTGATGAAAGGAGGAGTTCAAAGGATCTCATTAGATCAATGGGAGAAGATCAAGAAACTAGACCAACCATCATGCCCTAGAAACCCTTATTTTTAGGGGTTTGGTAGAAGTCCATAGTATAGACAGACTTGAGACTAGAGACCTAAAAAATGTTTTAGGGGAGGAAAAACCCACAAGGAATATGTATTTTATTTCTAGGATTATTGAGGTGTTTTAGGTAGAAAAATCACATTTTCAGTGATTAGGAGGGCTAATAGGCCTAAAAGGGGTACAAGGTCTAGAAGAGTTGATTTTGGAACTCGACTAGAAAATGACTAAAGAGTTCAAAAAAATTAATCCACAAAGGTTGGATTAGACCTAAGGGGAGTTGGAAAGTCAATCCCTGATAATTTGAAACCATTGGAAAGGTAGGAGGCTAGTGAAGCCATGAATGCAAGAAAGGTATGGAGCACAGAATAGGAGAGGAGTTTGAAGTTGGTGGGAAGTTCTTAGGGAGTTAGGGGATTAGGAAAGAATACTCTAGTTAGGGTAGAGAAAGAGACCCTAAGGAAGACCAAGTGAAGGTCTTGGATAGAGCTAGGAAGGCTCTAGGAGAGGAGCTCTTGATCAAATTGGTATGAGAGTGATTGAAAAGGTGTGGGAGTGGAGTAGTGCATGACAGATTGGAGTGAATCCATAGGTGAGAACACCATGGTGACCAATGCACAATTGGCCAAGGATTTGTCAGAGAAACAAATCAAGAATAGGCTTCTTGAAGAAGCAATGGAGGAAATGAAGACTAAGATGGAAGAGGCTGCAGAGATAGCCAACAAGTTGAGAGAAGAAATGTATGAAGGAATAGAAAAAAGAAAGAAACTAGTAGAAGAGGAAGTAGAACCAGAGCCTGATCCTCTAGTACCTGAGGAACCATTCCTCAAAGCACTCAAGGCATTGAGTTGGAAGGCTCTAGAAGGAATACTAGTATTCTCTGGTAAGATGGACACTAAAATGGTTATGGAATGGCTTGAAAGGATGGAGAATCACTTCGAGTGTGATGGGATTACAGAAGAATGAAAGGTGAAGATATCCAAATCCAGGCTAAGGGGGAAAGCACTTACATGGTAGAAGTTATTGCAAGAAGAAAGAGAGAAAGAGGGAAAGAATCCCATATCAAATTGGAAGACAATGGTTGCAAAGGTGAAGGAGAATCACCTTCCAAAAGACTGTGACACTCAACTACATAAGAAGAGGTAGAACCTTAGGAAAAAAGACCTAGATGCTAGCCTATATTGAGGAATTTCAAAAACTTTGTCTTAGGTCAAGAATCTAGGAGATAGAGACCATCAAAGTTGCAAGATACCTTCATGGATTAAGGTGGAAAATTCAAGAAGAAATTAGTCTCTTTACCCTGACTTCCATTCATAGCTCTTTTCAAATTGCTTTGAAAGTGGAAGAGAAACTCAAAAAGAAGCAAGATTCTAGTTCTAGAAATAGAGGAAGGGGTAGAGACAATAGAGGTTTCCATAGAGGAGGTTCAAGTGGAAGAGGTAGTGATAGTAGAGGACAAAGTGACTCCAGAAATGCAGAGAATGGACAAGAAACAAGCAGTAGGGGTGGATACAATAACAGAGGAAGAAGCTCTTATAACAGTGGCAAAGGAAGATCAGGAGGTTTTGGGAGAAGCTCTCACTTTTCTTCTATGAAATGTTACAATTTTGGACAAATGGGGCATCCTGCATATAGGTGTCCAGATAAACCAACATCCTCACAAGGGGAGAAAAAGATAGCTTATGTCCAAGAAGAATATTTCTCTAAACAATCAGAGGTGAGTCTAGATTCAGAGAAAGGAGAACACCTTATTTTGAGAATAATCCTAATAAAGACACCCACCAAAGATGAGAACAAGCAAAAGAGGGATCTTTTCAGAGTGATGTGCAAGATATTGGGGAAAGTGTGCAAGGTGATAATTTATTTAGGGTCAAAAGATAATGTCATATCTAAAGAGGTAGTAGAGAAGTTGAATCTCACCAAAATCCCACATGTGTGTCCCTATAAAGTTACATGGTTGAATAAGGGTAAAAACCTCTTGGTGAATGAACAAGTGTGGGTAGAATTTTCCATTGGAAAGTATCAGGATAGGATTCTATGTGATGTGTTGCCAATGGATGCTTTCCATCCATTTCTTGTTAGACAATGGTAGTATGACAGAGAAGTTGTTCATAATGGGAAAGATAACAGGTGCTCCTTCATGAAAAATGGGGTAAGTTTCAAAATACAGTCTCTAATAGAAAAGGACATAGTGGAGAAAGAAGAATATAGTGCCATCTTGATGAATGGAAAATAATTCCTGAGGGATATGAAGGATGAAGAAGTTGGCTATGCAATCTTGTTAAAGCCAAAGGAGGAGGAGACTCATAAGGAATCACCTATGCCAAAAAAGGTGAGAGAACTATTGGATCAGTTCAAAGACATAATTTGTGAGGGTACACCACCTCCACTACCACCAAAGAGGGAGATAAGTCATTAGATTAACTTCATACTAGGAGCATCCTTGCCAAACAAAGATACATACAAGATGACACCAGAGAAAAACAAGGAGATAGCCAGGTAGGTGCAAGAGTTGTTGGATCAAGGATTGATTAGGAAAAGAATTAGCCCTTGTGCTGTCCCAGTGGTGTTGGCTCATAAGATGGGAGGTATGTGGAGGATGTGTACTAATTATAGGGCAATAAATAGGATAACTATCAGGTATAGATTTCCAATTCCTAGAATAGAAGACTTGATGGATGTCTTGGGGGTGCTAAGTACTTCTCTAAAATTGATATAAAGAGTGGGTACTATAAAATTATGATGAAAAAGGGTGATGAGTGGAAGTCTAAATTGAAGACTATAGAAGGGTTGTATTTAGTTATGCCCTTTGGGCTTACCAATACACCAAGCACCTTTACGAGGGTGATGAATGAAGTCTTGAAGGACTATATAGGAGTTTTTGTAGTTGTCTATTTTGATTACATCACCATATTCAGTAAAACCAAATAGGATCACATGAAACACTTGGAGTTAGTGTTGAAAAAGTTGCAGGAGGGGAAGCTCACCATAAACCTTGACAAGAGTGAGTCCATGAAGGAAGAGTTAGTCTACCTCGGCTTTGTTGTTTCCAAGTGTGATTTGAAAGTGGATAAAGAGAAAGTAGAGGCTATCTTAAATTGGCCTACTCCTAAGATAGGGATTCAAGTTAGGAGCTTCCATGGGTTAGCCAAATTCTATAGGAAGTTCATTATGAGATTCAGTGATATTTGTGCTCCAGTCCTAGAAACTATAAAAGGAGGATTGAAAACAAAGTTTGTGTCGACCAAGGCAGCTAATGAGGGATTTGAGAGGTTAAAGAAGGAAGTGGCTACTCAGCCTATATTATTGTTACCTAGTTTTGACAAACCATTCATTATTGAGTGTGATGCAAGTAGCATTACAGTAGGATGTTAGAATAGTCCCAAAGGATAACTAAGAGGGGGGGGGGGGCTGAATCAGTTATCAGTTACTTTAATTCTTTTCTTTTCTTAGATATCAATTAACATAAAGTAAATGCACATTCAAATAACACAATAGAGAACACAACAATTTTGGTTACGAGGAAACCAAATAGGTAAAAACCCTAGTGGGTATTAGCACCCACAAAGAACTGTACTTGAGTATAATTATCCATGTTAAGATATCTTCCAACCCTGTTAGGAGTTGTTATTTACAATGAAATAAGTACAGATACCTACCTAAAAGTCAAACCCTATTAGGATTCTTTTACAAGTAACCCTGTTAGGGGTGAGGACTCACTGTCCAAAAGCTCATTGCTAAAATGATGAAGGGTGCAACCTTCAGTAGAATAGATATACACTATATCTGATAGATGAACTATTTAAGTAGACTTTCTATCTTGATTATTTCCAGTGTTTTGTATACTTCCACTTCTTCTTCACATAGACCTTTTCTTGATGAATGAGATGTCTCTACTGTTCTGAAACAACACACATTTTGTCCTACACTTTTTTTGTCTTTATTATTCTTAATCACACTTGACATTCATCAAATGAACTACTATAAGTATCTTCTCCAAAGGATGTGATATTCATTTTCTCTAGGATTCCCTTGAATACTTCTTTAGTTGGCCACAACAACCACACAACTTGATTAGAAACACACAACTCATACTGAATAGACGTGATGCTTCACAAATTCGGCTCCACCAAATTCACTCCAACTTCATGATTCTGATAGAACATGTTTGGAGCCTTTAGGTAGTTATCTTTAACTCATAACTAAACATGAATAAAAGCAAGCATATCCCAAATATAGGCACAACTAAATAAATAATGTAATTACATCGACTCTTCACAGATAGTCTTTATTCTCTGTAATTATCATAACTGATTAGCATAACTCAACTAAAACTTCATATCTCACTTGGTGTGAATACACATAGCATTTAGAACATGTATACACCATGGAAATAAACACACATAGCTCCAGAAAATATGTACTGATAATTGCATATAGAACACTATTGTATATTATATGTTGTCATCAATGACAAACATACAATCAATTATTTGCAGAGAAGGAAATCTCCAACAGTCTCCCCATTTGACATTGATGGAAACATATGATATCATCAACTCAAAGTGTCTTCCTTATTTTTACAATTTTCTCAATATCCTCATCAAAAGTTCCTCTTCACTGCTAGTGCTTTGTATACTCCCCTAGAGTATATTCTCCCCCTTACTAATGCTCCCCCTTTGACATCAATGACAAATGGTGTTAAACACCATTAAGCATAGAAACTACTCTAGAAGTAGAGTAGTCAACCATTCATCAATCATCAAGGATTGATGTTCTTGCTGCAAATTCTAATCAGACTCAGGAAAGGGAATTACTCCCAACTTCCTCTTGAGATACTCAAAAGTATCTTTTGATAATGGCTTTGTAAAAATATCTGCTAATTGTTCTTTAGTGCTCACATAATCCAAATTTACTTCTCTGTCTGCAACTTTTTCTCTTATAAAATGGTATTTTATCTCAATGTGTTTTGTCTTTACATGCATCATAGGGTTCTTTGACATATTGATTGTACTAGTGTTGTCACAATGATTAACAATAGGATAATCAATCTGAATACCATAGTCTGTAATCATCTATTTGATCCAAACCATTGTTGAACAATTCAATGCTACTCCAACATACTCATCTTCTCTTGTTGTCTGAGAGGTACAATTCTACTTTTTACTTGTCCAAGTGACCAATCTGTCTCTAAGAAATATTGCACCTCTTGATGTACTCTTTTTGTCATCAACACAACTGGCCAATATTCATCTGTGTACACATGAAGTTGTATATTCTCTAAGTTAGGATACCATAAACCATAGTCAATAGTCCCCTTTAAGTGTTTGAATATTATTTTTATTGCCATTAGGTGATTTTTCTTGGGTTCACCTATAAATCTTCGAACAATGCCAGCTGCATTAGAAATATCAGGTCTAGATTGAGTAAGATATATGAGTTTTCTGATCATAGACTTGTATAGGGTCTTGTCAACTACTATGGAATCATCATCTTTAGAAAGCTTGCTTCTTGTTATCATGGGGGTGCTTACTGGTTTGCAATATTCCATCTTGAAAGTCTCCAATATCTCCTTCACATACTTGGACTAATTTATGAATATGCCTTTGTCTATTTGTTTTACATTCAATCAAAGAAAGTATTTGATAGGTCCAATCATGCTCATTTACAATTCACTTTTCATTTCTTTGGAAAATTCTACACTAAGTTTGTCATTACCTCCAAAGGTAATGTCATAAAAAAAAAAATAGCAACGAGTAGTAGTCCTTCATCTATCTCTCGCATGAATAAATTACAGTCTGCTACTCCTTTTCTGAATCCTATCTTTGTTAAGTAACCATAAAGTTTCTCATACCATGATCTTGGGGCCTTTTTAAGTCCATAAAGTGCTTTATTTAATCTCCATACCATGTCTGGTTTATCTAAAAGTTTGAATCCTTCAGGCTTCTCTATGTAGACTTCTTCCTTCAAGTCACCATTCAGAAAAGCTGGCTTAACATCCATTTGGTATACCTTAAAGTTCTTGAATGTTGCATAGGCCAAAAATAACTTGATACCTTCAAGTCTACTCACAGGGGAAAATGTATCAATGGAGTCTATTCCTTCTCTCTATGCATATCCTTTACATACTAATCTTTCTTTGTTCCTTACCACTGTGCCTTCTTCATTCATTTTGTTCCTAAATATCAACTTTGTTCCAATCAAGTTCTTGTCATGAGGTCTAGGGAGAAGTTCCTATGTTTCATTCTTGATTATTTGATCTAATTCATCTTGCATGGCACTTTTCCAATATGAATATTTGCACACATCTTCAACACTTAAGGGTTCAATCTGTGAAAGTAAGCATACCTCTTAATCAGTGATTGAACCTTTTTGTCTAGATCTTATCATGACTTTTGTGCTCTGATCTCCAATGATATCTTCATGAAAATGGTATTTGAATGCGTGTCTTGAGTTCTTAGGAGTGATACTTTCATCTATAATCTGTGATTCTTCTTCAATTGGTTCAGGATTGTTATATGAGACATCAATACAGTCAAACATTTCTTCAATAACTGTGTCCTTGTTGATGGGTCTGGGCTCATCTTCAATCATGGGAGCATAGTCATAATATCTTTCTTTAATCATAAACTTCTCATCAACCTTCACATGAGTTCTTTCAATTATCTTCTTTAATCTTAGATTAAAACATCTATAGGCTTTGCTCTTAGTAGAGTAACCAAGAAAAATACCTTCGTCGCTTCTAGCATCAAACTTGCCAATGCTATCATCTCTCTTGATGTAGCACTTGCTTCCAAATATTTTGAAGTATTTTACAGTAGGTTCATTACCAAACCAAATTTCATAGGGTGTCTTGTCTATGCCTGGCCTTAATTGTATTCTATTGATAGTATAGACTGTTGTATTGACCACATCTCTCAAATAAGTATGAGAAACCTTTCCTTCAATCATGATAGTGCGCATTGGGTAAAGTATTATTTTGTTCCTTCTTTCTACAATCCCATTCTTCTGAGGGGTTCTAGGTACACTTAACTGTCTCTTGATTCCATGTTCTTCACATTAATCATAAAACTGGTCACAGGTGAATTCTCCCCCTCTATCAGATTTTAGACATTTTATCTTTAGTCTAGATTCATTCTCAACTTTGGCTTTGAACACTTTGAACTTCTCAAAAGCTTCATATTTTTCTTTTAAGAATGCAACCCACATCATCCTTGAGAAATCATCAACATAAAGAACATCATCTATTTTATTCTTTCCATCTAAGATGATAGAACCTTTTCCTATGATGAGTTTGGGAGTGTTATCTCCAAATCTAACCATGCCACCCTTGTATTTGTCCAAATGTTCAAATATGTATTTTTTTCCTGTCATGTGGTGTGAACATCTGTTGTCAATGATCCAGTCAGTTCTGATATCATCTTTTGAAACTAATGCTAATTCTTGTTCTTTTTCTTCATCTTCTTTGTCCATTTCTTCAAGCATCTTTTCAATGTCTTTAATGGCAATGAAACAAATTTCATCTTATACTGAATCATCATCAGTTACACCATCTTAAGCATGATAAAATTCCTTAGTGTACTTCAGCTTGTAATCTGATATGAACTTCTTGACTCGTGGAGTACACTTGGATACAAAGTGACCAACTTTGTTGCATAAAAAAAATTGAATGGTTGCTGTCCTTCATATTTCCCTTTACCTTTCCTTTATTTCTTGGAAATCATAGCAATGATTTCTTCTATTTTTGTATCCACCTCTTCATTATTACTAGAGCTGCTTATGGATTTCTTTTTGTGGACTGAGGCTTTTAAAGCTGTCTCACTTTTGGGTTCTCTCTTCAATCTTGATATCTCAAATGCAGATATTTTGCTGATCAAAGTCTCTCTCTTGAAGTATTTTGAAAATTGCATTGTCTCATCTAAGATATTGATCTTTCTTTCATAGTATGCTATTAGTGTGGTCATTAGTTTTTCCATTATATCTTCCTCTGAAACTTCTCCACCATTGTTCTTGATACCTGAAACTGCTTCATTAATTCTTTGATTGTAGGCTCTAATGTTTTCTTCAGGTAGCATCTCTAACTTGTTGTACCTTTTCTTCCATGTCTTTCTATGCACATTCTTTTCTTAAAGGTCTCCTTCAAACATGTTGTCTAAGTATTTCCAAATAGAGTATGCTTTATTTATCTTCTTGATCTCAAAAAATTCACTATCGGACAGGGCACTAATTAGGGCTTCTTTGGTGATTGCATTATTAGTGAATACTTCCTTTTGTTTTACTGTAGAGTCTTCTTCTACAAGGTCTTTCAAGGTGATAACTTCAATTTATTGAGTGGAAATCTCATAGATCTCAAATCCAATGCACTGAAGATGTGTTATCATTTCGTTCTTCCAGTCAAGATAGTTTTCTCCATCAAACTTAGGAGTCTCTTTCCTGAAGTATGCCATATGATCTACCTTAAGCTATTAGGCTTTCTCTCCAAGGAACCTGGCTCTGATACCAATTGTTAGAATAATCCCAAAGGATAACTGAGAGGGGGGTGAATTAGTTATCAATTACTTTAATTCTTTTCTTTGCTTGGATATCAATTAACATAAAGTAAATGCACATTTAGATAACACAATAGAGAACACAACAATTTTGGTTATGGGGAAACCAAATAGGTAAAAACCCCGGTGGGAATTAGCACCCACAAAGAACTGTACTTGAGTATAATTATCCCTGTTAAGAGATCTTGCAAACTTGTTAGGCATTGTTCTTTACAATGAAATAAGTACAGAGACCTGGTTAATGGTCGGACCCTGTTAGGAGTCTTTTACAAGTAACCTTGTTAGGGGTGAGGACTCACTATCAAAAATCTCACTGCTAAAATGATGAAGGCTACAACCTTCAGTAGAACAAATATACACTATATCTGATAGATGAACTATTCAAGTTGACCTGCAATCTTGATCAATTCCAGTGTGTTGTATACTTCCACTTCTTCTTCACATAGATCTTTTCTTGATGAATGAAATGTCTCTACTATCCCAAAACAATAGACATTCTATCCTACACTTTTTTTGTCTTTATTCTTCTCATTCACACTTGGTGTTCATCAAATGAACTACTATAATTATCTTCTCCAAAGGATGTTATCTTCGTCTGCTCTAGGAGTCCCTTCAATACTTCTTTAGTCAACCAAAAAAACCATGGAACCTAATTAGAAACACGCTACTTATACTGAATAGACGCGACACTTCACAAAGTTGGCTCCACCAAATTATCTCCAACTTCATGATTTTGATAGAAGTTTGGTACCTTTAGGTAATTATCTTTAACTCATAACTAAACATGAATACAAACACGCATATCCCAAAGATAGGTGAAAATCAAGAAATAATGTAATTACGTTGTATCTTCATAGATAGTCATTAGTCTCTATAACTGTCATAGCTAATTAGCATAACTCAATTGAAACTTCATATCTGACTCGGCATGAATGCACATAGCATCTAGAACACGTATACACCATGGAAATGAACATGCAAAGCCCCATAACATATGTAATGATAATTGCATATAGAACACTATTGTATATTATATGTTATCATCAATGACAAACATACAATCAATTATTTGCACAGAAGTAAATCTCCAACATAGGATCTATTCTAAACCAAGAAGGCAGGCTTGTGGCCTTTTTCAGTGAAAGACTAAATGAGGATAATTATAGGTACTCTTCCTATGACTTGGAGCTATATGCTCTTTTGTAAGCCTTAAAGAAGTGGAGGCATTATATATTTCCTAAAGAGTTTGTTGTCTTTATAGATAACCAAGCATTGAGTTACATAAACACTCAAGACAAGCTTAGCTTAAGGCACATAAAATGGATGGAGTTCCTATAGTCATATACCTTCACTATAAAACATAAGAAGGGGGTGGAAAAAAAAGTTGTAGATGCCCTTAGTAGGAGGCTACTCACCATCCAAGAGATTTAGTTGCAAAATACATCAGTTGAAGGTTTTAAGGACCTATATGAGGGAGATTCACATTTCTCAGAGATATACAAAGTGTGCAAAGATTTTGAGAATCACTTCCATAGTGATTTTGCAGAGTATACATTGCAGAATGGATTTCTATTCAAAGTAAATCAACTTTGTGTTCCAAAAGGCTCTATGAGGGAGAACCTCATTCAAGAGAAACATAATGGGAGTCTAAGTGCACACTTTGGACTAAATAAAACATTGGACCTAGTGGAAAGTTTCCATTGGTAGACAAAGATGTAGAAGGAAGTGAGGAGATATGTGGATTAGTGTCACATATGTCAGAAGGCTAAAGACACTTCATCAAATGCAAGACTTTTCCAACCATTACCCATCCCAAGTAGACATTGGGAGTGCATAAGTATGGACTTCATAGTGGGGTTACCTTGGACTCCAACTAGTTTAGATAATGTGTTTGTAGTGGTAGACAGGTTTAGTAAAATGAGCCACTTCATACCATGTAAAACAACACATGATGCCAGCCATATTCCCTACTATTTTCTCAAATAAATATTGAGGATTCATGGCCTACCAATGAGAATTGTTGGACACAGGGATGTGAAGTTCATGGGTCACTTTTGGAAGACCCTATGGAAGAGACTAGGCACAAATTTATCCCATGGATCTTCCTATAATCCTCAAATGGATGGGCAGACTGAAGTAATCAATATAGATCTTGGGAACTAGCTTAGATGTCTAAAAAATCAATATGGACAAGGATGGGACAGGTACAATTTGCCTATAATGATATCACAAATAGGACTATAGGAAAAATTCCATTTGAGATTGTGTATGGGGCACATCTAAGGGGTCTGATGGATCTCACAGACTTCAAAGGATATGAGGGAGTTAGTGGGAATGCTAAATATTTCACACAATCAATGAAGGACGTTCATGAACAAGTGCAAAAGACCTTAATGGAGGCCAATCAGAAGTTGAAGGCAGAAAGAGATGAAGGAAGGAGAGATTTACAATTTGAAGTGGGAGAGCTAGTAATGGTGTTCCTGAATAAGGAAAGAATACAAAAGGGGATACATAGTAAGTTACAGATGAAAATAATTGGACCTTGCAAGATATTGGCTAAGTATGGGCCTAATGCTTATAAGGTGGAGTTGCCGAAGGAGATGTCAATTTCTCCAATCTTCAATATAAAATATTTGATCAAGTATAAGGGGCCAGATATGGATGAGATACAATATAGTACATAGGTACATAAGGACATGGGAGAGTTCAAGGCTCTGGAACAAGTCAAGCGACAAGCGGAAAAGATATTGGATTCAAGGGTGAAGAAGAAGAAAAGACACAAAGTCTATATGGAGCATTTAGTGAAGTGGAGACAACAACCAGAGTCAGAAGCCACTTGGATAGATGATACTGACTTCAAGAAGCATGGAACTAGTGAGATTTTCTTGACACCACAGGTACCTTAACTTTCTTGTTGCAGGGGAGAATGGTGCAGGAGCACCCTAAGGTCTTTAGTGAGATCTTCAGACATTTTTGGCTTGTAGGTTGGTTTGGCCAACCATTCATGAATAAGGACTAATCTATAAATTCCCTAGTGTGTTTTGAGGTGTGATTAGAGTTAGTAAAGGTTATGGTTTGTATTTTGTTGGGTCTAGTTGTTTCTAGGGGTCTAGAACCTAGAAGTCAACTCAAAGTCAAAGGGTTCACCAAAGTCCCAAAGTGGGAAGATTTTTAATTTTTTAATGTTATTAAGTCATGTGGGGTCAATTGGTAAGGTTTGGAACCAATTAGGATGCTCAAAGTGGAAAAATGGTCATTTTGACAAAAGTTGTCAAAGTTGTCATGACAACATTTCCTAGTTTTTAGGAATTGGCTCTTATGGTGCCCAAATACTAACTAGATGGTCTGGATAGGTGGGATAGGATTATATAAGTTTATTTCAACCCTAATCTAACAGTTAGATTAGAGATTGTACGAACTAGTGTTTGAGAAGGAGTAATTTACAGTGTAATTAGGTTACAGAGCCATTATCCACCACTTTATTGGATTGAATAGATTGAATGAATGAAAGGATAGTGTCTAAAATGTAATTAATAAGATATTTGTAGCATTATTCTAGTATATTGTACTGTCTGGGTAGGTTTTGTTTAAATTATTGCATTTTGTAAGTTCACTGGCCAGTTTTGGTCATGGAAGAATGGGTTTCTCTAGTGTTCCCATGGTTCAAAATCCATGAAAAATTGGAATACATTATAGCCTTGTATATAATTTGTACATATGGCTTGTGGAGTGTGTGTGTGTAGGGGAATTTTCAAAATAAATAGGCCCTAGGAGAGTACTAGCTATTCCAGCTAGGGTGACTAAGCAGTGCAACAACAATGGAGGTTGCAAGTTGATTGGTATGTGCCAATCAGTGATAGTGGAGTGTAAGGGCATGAGGTTTAGACCTTTTTTATGAAAGGATGAGTTCAGAGGAACTCATTAGATCAATGGGAGAAGATCAAGAAATGAGCCCAACCATCATGCCCTATAAACCCTTTTTTTTAAGGGTTTGGTAGAAGTCCATAGTACGGATAGAGTTGAGACCAGAGACCTAGAAAATATTGTAGGCGAGGAAAAAATCACAAGGAATATGTATTTTTTTTCTAGGGTTGTTAAGGGGTTTTAGGTAGGAATATCACATTTTTAGTGATTAGGAGGGCTAATAGGCCTAAAAAGGGTACAAGGTCTAGAAAACTTGATTTTGGAACTCGATTGGAAAATGAGAGAAGAGTTCAAAAAATTGAATCCATAAAGGTTGGACTAGACCTAAGGAGAGTTGGAAAATCAATCCTTGAGAAGTTGACACTATTGGAGTGGCAGGAGGCTAGCGAAGCCATGGTTGCAAGAAAGCTATGGAGGAGAGAATAGGAGAGGAGTTTGAAGTTTGTGGGAAGTTCCTAGGGAGTTAGGGGATTAGGAAAGAATCCTCTAGTTAGGGTAGAGAAATAGACCCTAAGGAAGACCAAGTGAAGTTCTTTGATAGAGCTATAAGGCTCTAGTAGAGGAGCTCCCCATCAAGGTGTCTATAAAAATGTGTCACATCCCCTATATATTTTCCCCTGGACACCCTCCTTCAATCAACTAGTGAATTCTATTAAATTCTATCCTTCTTGGTTCAAGCTCCTCCACCTCCTCCTCCACTTTTTTCATAATGTTTTCTATAAATATACTGGTATCAAGATAGACCACTTCATCAAAGTTGACCTTTTAACTAGCATTTTCTTCCAGTCCTCCTACGTGAGGAATTTAGTATATTTTGACCTCACCAAATCACTTTTTATTTAGATATCACTTATGGTTGGTTATAAATTTTTAGGTAGATCCTAGACTATCAATATATACCTTAAATAGGTGGAGATATTTCTTTTCTACTCATATTTTTATTTCTTTTCGGCCTTTTATTTCTCAACTTAACTTCTCTCCTACCTAGGTTAAATAAGCTAAATGGTGTCATATTATATTTTACCTTGTGGATTTAGACTTTAGTTTTAATTATTTTATCCATCCTATGTCTCTACTAGTTGTCACTTTCCATCTATCAGCTTATATAAGCTCAACTCATGTATCCACTATCCAAGTATCCCCTATCTCAATGCGTAGCATTGGTCCTATTAGAATGATACATGTTCTTGGAGATTATTCTATATTAAATTATGTTTTGTTGTACTCTTGTGACTCTATTTGGCTGTATTTCCAGCACTGAGGATATCCCATTAATGGTTTACAACTCTCTTTCCCTAGATCACCAAGTTCGCCTTCTGGGTATAACACCTTTCTTGTATAGCTTGTCTACTTCTTTAGATTATTTGATTATAAAAAATCCCTTTATTTCTCTAGAGAATTATTTATCTTCTTATAAATTTGTATATCAAAATGAAAACGATCACTCCCTTTCTACCCTAAAAGTCTTATATTATTGGATTGGGCCCACACCTTTCTCTGAAATTTTATATCCATTAGTTTTTTGTTTAATTTAGTTTTATTGTGTTGAAATTTGATAACCTATGGGTAACACTATTTTTGGCCACACAACAAATTTTTGGTATGATTTCTTAAGTCCCATTTGTTTTGGTTGGATCCATTTCCCACTTTATTTAAAAATAGAGATTACAATATTGAACTTTCTTCATAGTTGCAGTGAAGTGGACAAAATAATAGAGAAGACCTTTTATAAAGGTAAAATAAATAAGGAGAACATTGAGTCCCCAAGTAACATAGGTCCTTATCAATTTGAAAAAAAAAATTAAAAATAAACATTCATATATATATATATATATATATATATATATATATATATAGAGAGAGAGAGAGAGAGAGAGAGAGAGAGAGAGAGAGAGAGAGAGAGAGAGAGAGAGAGAGAGAGAGAGAGAGAGAGAGAGAGAGAGA